>CM035428.1:7584412-7836912 GCA_020310875.1 Ceratopteris richardii
AGAGCTACTAAAGAAGAAGGATGCCACCCAATACACCTCTCAGCCAAAGACTTCATTCATTCGACCCCTCCATCATCTTCGGGATAAGCATCTTCTCACCAGTCCCAGAATCATCAATGGAAGAAGAGGTGCCCCCTCAAGTAAGACCAATGTCAGACGACCTTTCAAATATAATCTGTCATATCTATATATAAGTTTCCCACATTTAGAGGGACAGCAGACAGGGATGCAGACCACCACATAAGGAGGTTCTTATCCTTATGCAATAATGCAGAAGCCACGGTCTCCAAGAGAAAAAAGATGTGTCCCTTGCACTCTTTCTATCCACTCTTGAAGGATTGGCAGATAAATGGTATAGCCAGTTTGAAGAAGCTCACCGCTACATGGAATGACCTCCGCACCACCTTCACAAACACATTCAAGCCTCGTAATTCCATTGAACCTGCTCTGGATGAATTGGAAAATCTGCAATTGCAACATGCAGAAATGTTTTGAGAAATGATGACATGATCCCACTCGCGGGTGGCACGACTACCAACTCATCTCAGAGAATTCCTTACCAAAAATGGATGGAAAAACAACTACCGCAACATGCACAATAAAAGCTACATGAGCTGCTGAGGCCATATGACTCCCTGGCAGACTCTCTAGTGACGGCATCCAGAATTGAAGATGTGCAAGTTTAACTTGAGGAAGGATCTTTCATAAGAAGTGGAGAGGAAGCAAAATCCACGGATCCTATTTCTCAACTTCAAAGGGAGCTGGAAGCCCGGGTAATCAAGTGCTCCTCACTCTCTATCTCAGTATGGCATACAGGGCACTACCTCTCGTCTCGGGGGACTCCTCTGGTGCGACCTCTATCGATCTCGAGATGAGGTGATGAAACTCGAAGATGCCCAACGACGACATGGAGGTGGTGTGGTAGGTATGTCTGCATCTAACGTGGGGTCTCAATGAAGCCCTGATCTAAGCTCCGTAGGAAATGCTCACGGTAGTAGAGCATTTTCGGTGGCAATGGATCTCTCCAGCTGATCCATGTCCTCTATATGTATGTATGCCATATCTCCTGACGGATGATCCTATTCCTCTCCTAGTGGGAGAGCGAGTAGGTGGGTGCAAGGGAGCCATATCCTACTCGTGGTAGTCTATCTATGTCAAGTCCACGGTGGGCCAGCCAATCTCGTGTTTGTGCATACCATGAGGAGGTGTCCCCCGCCAACACCATGTCGCGTGATGCCTAGAAAGCTCTGTAAGTGATGCGCTCTCTATCCATGCCCTGGATCCTCTGTAATAAGCATATTGTCTCGAATAGTCCCTCTGTAGTGCAACAAGCTTTGCCCATATGATATCGTGGGGTACCGAGGGTTTGCTATGCATGAGTCTTGCAATCATGAGAACCTGCGGTCTCTCCACCTCTGTCCATGCTCATGCTGATAACCGTAGTCCCCATATGGCTGCTCCATACATGAGTGCTGGGTAACTAGAGTGTCGAAGAGCCATCCCTTTGTGCCGGGCCCCTAAAAGTAGGCCTGGTGGCAATGTCTCTCCATCAACGCTAATGCTGCATATCCTCGTGTGATGCAATCTCGGGTTGCCCGAGACATGGAGAAAGCCCCGGAGGCTGCTGTGAATGTCACTCCCTCGTATACATATGAGCTGACTACCTCGATGGGTCTGCATGTTGCTCTGAAAGAACACTCTCTCTCCTCAACCGCACCGAAGTATGAAAGATCAAAACCTTGATTTTACCAACGTTCACTGATAGCCCTCTCTGTGTGCAAAAATGTTTTAAGCCATGTAAGTGATGTTGCAGACCCTCTAGAGACTCTAAAACAATCTTCCTGAGCATATAAAAGAATGTGGACCGTAGTCCCTCGTACCTCAATGCCATCTCCTCGTTGTTGTATGAAGTCCACTATCTCATCAATGTATAACCTAAAAAGTGTGGGCGAGAGAGGGCACCCTTGCTTCACCCCAATGGTGCTAGCAAGTCTGAAAGGCCACCCGGACATCTCACTCTACCTGATACTCTCTCATATAGGGCATAAATCCCTCATATCATCTCCTCTAGAGACCTGATATTGAGTAGGCGTCCGAAGAGCTGCTACATGAGAACTATGTCAAAGGCTTTGCGGAAGACCACACAGTAGGAGTATAATCTCCTCTTCCTCACTCTTTCCTGGTCCATCAGGCATCTCAAAGTGAAGATGTGGTCAATGGTAGAGTAATCTCGTCTGAATCCTTCCTATCCTGGAGCCCTGAAGGTTGATACCCTTCCCCTCAACGAGAGTGCTCAACTGTCTCTAGTACCGCTACATATAACTTGGCCAATGTGGGACCAATCATGATCATCCGATATGTGGTTGGATCCATAACACCGCCTGACTTATGAATGGGCACAATGGTGTGCTCAGTCCATGAGTCAATGAACCCTTCAACCAGTGCATGGTTGAAGAGGTGGGCAATGAGCGATGCTAGAGTCGTGCGTCCATGTATGAGATGCTCTGCCTGTAAACCGAACTAGTGGTGGGCCCTTCCATGGTCGTGGGCCCTCCCATGCTGTAGATGAGCAATGGTGCGGCTCACCATAGTGGGTGTAAATAAATAAGAGGTAGTGGGGAGTTAGCTCTGTGGCTTGGGACTAGGGGGTTGGTGTCGGATCTAGTATAGGCTCTCTACATAGCTATGCCAAGTACTCGGGTCTTGAATGGGTGTTTGTTGTCTCCTCTCTTTCAGACGTCGCCACACCACTGCACTATCCTGACTCATGAGCAAGTGGTAGATGTCCAAATACTGTCTCTCCTCCCATTCTCGCCGCTTGTGAAAAATAAGGCTCTCCAAATAAAAATGGGCATGTCTGTGTGTAATATCCCCTCTATGCTCTAATATCCTCACATGCTTCCTTAGTTCCCAGCAATCTGCATCATGAGCAATCTGCATCATGATGGTGGTGATATGTGACGTGAGTGTGTCCAAAGGTGACAATGGGTCAAGGGAGGGTAGGCAGGTGTGTAAGTGGTGCGCATAAACATGTGAGAGCTCATGTGTGAAGTGTATCGTGGTGTGTGGCGTAATGAGTGGTGCGGGATCTAATGGAATAGGAGATGAAAGTGTGAATGTGATAAATGTGTGGTCAGCACCGAGTGGACGTCATCCGATACTAAGTGAGGGAATAAGCGAAGCTCCTCGTACGGTGCCCAGAATGTAGTCTACCAATGCTCTCACCTCCCCCGTGAGGGAAGCAAGTAAGTCCGCCCGAGCCCGGCCAATGGTGCTTCCCATTATATATAATGAGATGGTGTCGGCTCCCTAACTCAAGGAGGTGTCTTCCATATCCGGTGGTGTCCTGACCCATATCTGCTGATACTCTATTGGTCCTCGTCTCATATGGATCTGTCCCTCATGATCTGTGGATGCTCCATGTCATATGAATCGCACTAACGTGACTGGGTGCAGCCATTGAAGTCCTAGATGAGGAAGACTTCACCTAGGGTGCTATAATATAGTATCTCATCTCAAAGTGTTGTGTATGGTGACTCTTTGTCCCGAGGATGTCCCCCAAGGTCCTATCTTGCATATCGGGATTCGCCTGGTGGAAAGTAACATATGGCAATGTAGCCCCAACTATGCGATGCTATCTCCATGCAAATCCACATGTATCGTGCCTCCTCCTCTCTACCCATGATATGGATCCGGCTCTATATCTCATGTCTAAATATGATGCGACACCCCCTCCCTCTCCTGTTGTATTCTGTATTGTCGTGGTCCTGATGCAGATTCCGAGTGAAAACCTACAATGCGAGATAGGCTCCGTTCAAGGCTCTCGTGTGCCTCCGTGATGCATGCAAAGTCATGAGTATCTGGGATCTCCTCCGGTCAGTATGGGCGTGTCCAAAGTGCTCCAGTGCAGTTCCACTCTGCTCCCCAAAGTGGTGACTCCTTGTGTGGTGTTGCCTCATAGGCCACATGTCCCTATGATAGGGTGTCCATCGATGAAGATTTTATCATCACGGTAAAAAGCCTTCCTTCCTTCTCGCTGTGCCTATAAGAACTGGGGCATACACACCTGTCTATGTTCTATGTGCATCTTTGCGAGGTGGGGGTGTGTGTGTGTATGTGTGTGTGTGTGTGTGTGTGTGTGTGTGTGTGTGTGTGTGTGTGTGTGTGTGTGTGTGTGTGAGAGAGAGAGAGAGAGAGGAGGGGTGTACATGGAGAGGGAGTAAGATGGTGAGTGTGTATGTGTGCAACCCTATTTGTCTACAACCTTGTCTTTTTGTATGAAGGAAAGGGAAAGAAGGGGGGGAGGAGGGGGGGGGGGGGGGGGGGGGGGGGGGGGGAGAGAGAGAGAGAGAGAGAGAGAGAGAGAGAGAGATGGGGCTCATGCATGCATGTGTGTGTATGTGAGAGAGAGAGAGAGAAGGGGGGGGGGGGGGGGGGGGAAGGGGAGGGAGAGGGAGTGGAAGCAGATGAGTGAGTGTATGTATAAGGGAGAGAGAGTGAGGTTATGATGCTATGAAAGAATTGAATGAAAAGAACTAAGAGCCTATATCCTAAGATTCTCACGGTGCAACAATCTCGCATAAACCTGATGCTGCAGCACACCCTTCAGCTTTTGGGCCTTACAATAAACAAAGAAGCTCTCTTCACTATAACAGCTGATCAGAGTAGGGTCTAACCTAGTGGAATGGTGGAATTTCTCAGCTAGGAAACACAAATGGATAGCATATATAAAAGAGCACACAAATAGACAAGAGAATCAGTATACACAATACATAAGAGTATGGTGGAAAATTAATATGCTCCAATTAATGATAAAGACATACAAGATGATGATATGCTCCAGATACAGCAAAAAAATGTCCTCGCAACTTGTACACACCAAAGAGAGCAAGCACATGGTAAGAAAAGAAAGGCTATGAAGATGCTCAGGCTGAATATAGACTCCAAAAGCAGCCTCACACATGAGAGTATGGGAGCCCACAAGTGTATAAGCATGCAGTACTCCAAGTCGTCCAACACTTCCAAGAGCATAAACATACTAAGTCCTCTTAACTCGTCCAAGCTTGAGGTAGAGCATCTCGAAGTATGTGAGTGAGAGATCTTCACCCACTGAAGAGTGTGTGTGTGAGAGAGCAACTCCCACAATTGTTTGATGTCAAAGAATGAAGAAGGCATGTCCTTTTATAGTTTCCAAGGGTGATGTGCTTTCCATTAAAGCATGTACATAAAACCTAGTCATAGGGCACAATCTAATGCTCCCATGACATTTTGGACAGACTATCTCCATCAAGACCAAGCACCATAGAGATTATTCGTCGAGAAATCCTTTCTGCACTTAAAGTTGTTCAGCTCTAGTTCAAGAGATATGGAAAAACCAAGAAAGGATTCAATATCAAAAATATTCAAGGTGTTATCAAAAAGTTACAAAGGCAAATCCAAGAGTTGCAAACCATAGTAAAGCAATCTTCTCAAAGTACCCCAAGGACAACTAGTATGAGAAAAACTCCAAAAGTGAGCATGCCAAAGAGAATTGATGGAAACATATGAAAGTTCCAAGGATTTTTGCAACAGCTGAAGCTCTTCAAAAGAATGCATCACCTACATACCCAGATGATGCTTCTCAAGTACGGTTCATCGAAAGTCTATGATGTGGCCCTCCTCCTTCATGTTTTGCACCTGTCCTTGAGAATGACATGGACATTTTGGCTTTTGTTCGAGAGGTCACATCTTCTTTTGCTAATACTTATTGTTCGCATGTTGCTGGAACAAAGCTAAGGAAGGTAAATCAAGGAAATAGATATGCTACTACTTATTGTTCGCATGTTGCTCTTGCTGCCTGTCAATGAGTTCAGGTTACATTGTAAGCCTTGTTTTAAGTATACCATTGCTACTAATCTATCCTCTTGGAATTCCCTCCCGTCTATTTATGTTCTTCTGTCTACTCTTGTTTACTTGAGAATCTTTTGCCTATTGGTGAACCTTGGACTTTCCTAGATGATACTTTAGTTCTATCAACTGAGATGAAGTGCATACTGCAGAGTCACTTTACCCACTTATATGCAAAGGACTCTCTCCTACACACATCACAATGACAGCCTTAAGCTTCATGCTCACACCAAGTGAAACTGAGTGCATTACTACTACATTGAGTAATAGAAATTCTGAAAATAAGATCAAATTGGTCCTACCCGACCTTTTGACCAGCTGCCTCTTAAAATATGTGAAACTTCCCAAAATACTCTGGCCTTTATCCCCTTTGCTCATTCATCACACTGAACACCATGCTATAAGCACTTCTATGACATCAAGCACCAGCTGATGTTTGCTCATCATTCTAAAATGTATTTATCACAATATCTAAGTTGTGATAGATCCTTGAGACCATAAATAAAAATATTGAAATGCTTTCTAGTATCCTCATGAGATTCGCCTCCCCAACCATCAGTTATCTAATACTTCCCCATGAAAACGTTCTAATGCCTAATGTTTTTTGAAGTTCTTCATGTTATGTCTTCTTGGCAAAAAATGATGGATGAAAGTAATGCAAGAGCCCACATATTATTATGATCCCCAAGACGACGTCTAAGATATAATGTTGACGACTCATAAATATGATCATCTTTATCCTGCTTACAAGGAGATATGCATGCCAAGCCATATTATCATCATTAATGGGAGACACTCTGTTAACTCATGTATATGACAGCTTGGTTAACGTTATGCATGGGTTTCTGTGGACAACAAGAGGATCCTCTCTCTACAAGATACTCCATGAATCTGTGCTCCACACTTCGTTTGATATGCTCAAGAATTACTAATGTTGATGTATGGGGAAACAAAATGTAGAAGATGGTGAATCATTATATTCATTAGGAATAGCAATGAGGATGGAAAAAACTTAGTATGACCATTGTTCTGGCTGTAATGACGAAGAAAGGATCAATAGGAATCTCATAAAACTGCTCAGTGGACACTGTATTGTTCAGTTCTATAAAAGATAATGTAGAGTAAATAGCATGTTAAGCAGGTTCAAAAGCAGGTACCATAAGTGCCACAGATAGATCCTCTCTAGTAATGCCCCAATTATCATCTGGTGGCTGCAAAACGTATAAAACACCTAGTTAGAATGCCCAAAAAAATCTTCCCCTTCATATTGATCATTCGAATACGCACCGGAGTGAAAGAGATAGGAAAGTAACAGCTGAGGAGATCAAACAAGTCTTCTATAACACTTCCAATATATCCAGCAGGATCTGGGAAAATTTGTGCTGCTAACTCCACAATATGGAATCCAAGTAACAGGCATCTCGGGTCTTTCTCCCCATCTATAATACCACATAACCGCTCTACAAAGAGAGTACCCTGCAATATGTGAATAAACATTAGCATGAACATAGTCAAAATAGAGGATTTCCTGAGCATGCATGCAAGGATCAGTTACATGATGGTACAGTTTGAGAACCCTTAAAGAAAAAGAGTAAACAAGGAGAAAGAAAGCATGAGGATTCCTTTGATTTTTTTTTTTTTTTTTTTTCTCTGCGCGCGCGTGGGCGCGTGTGTGTGTGAGAAAGAAAGAAAGAAAGACTTTTTAACGTCTATTAGAGGCCAAAATAGGCCTATGAGACAAAACATATACATGAGTATGATCCAATCCACTGTGATCCCAAAAGGAAAATGAAGTGTGAGTACAAAAAACAGGTATAAAAGGAGTGGATAATAAGTGGCATCAAGGGTGTGGGGTGCTATGGGTATGCACTCTATATGCTCAATGGGTGTGATACAAATATGTTATGCATAGGGAGGAGAGGCTCGATGGTATCAGAACCCTCTAAATGCCTAGAGTGGGTGTAGTATATAATGCATCGGTGGGTAAGGCATCATGGCGATCCTCAAAATGCTATGAACGTCCAAATCGACAGGGGTGTGCTGCTGACGTCTCCGTATCTCCATGTCATGGCGTGCGTGAATCGCCTGAATCTCTCTCTGGTGTGGACGGGCCCTCTGGAGTGGGGGTCTCGGTCGTCGACGTTGTCATCTAAGCTCCTCTTCTCTGTGTAATGTGACACCCCGCATCGAGCTGGGTCCTCGAGTGGATGTGGGTCTGAAAAAATCTGTAATATAAGTCTGAGGGTGGGGGCCAAGTGTATCTCCATCTGCTGCTGGAGAAGTGATGCACGGCGGTGCTGGAGCTCTACTAGGAAACGACCTAGAGGGCACTGGTCCTCTGTCCCCAATAAAGCCCTGATCTCTCTAGCCCCCCTAAAGAGCTGTGGGTAGCGGTCTCTAATGTCCTCGTATGCCTGGCATCTACATGTGTAGTGCTCCTCGTCCTCCACCTCCTCTCTACATATCCTGCATAATCTCTCGTCCCTCGGGGTATGTGTCGCTCGCCCAACCTCAATCTCGAGCTGGTGTGATGATACTCTGAGCTGCCCAATGGCCACTCTCTCAGCTGGTACCATGTATGTATCCATGTATCGTGGTCTCTGAATGAAACCATCCGCTGTCACAGTAAGGAAGTGCTCTCTGTAGTGTTGCCTCTTTGTGGGAAGAGGCTCCTGTGGTGCTATCCATGTCTCCTTGACGTGTATCTGTAGTAGGTCTGGACGGATGATCCTATTCCTCTCCGAACGAGAGAGGGTAATGTGGGGGGAAGAGAGGTCATACTAAAAAGGGGGAAGATCGGTAATGCTCATGCCATGGTCTGCTAACCATCGGTAAGTCTGTGCATACCATACTCTCTCATGCCCTGTCTCTGCCAAATGTCTAGAGCTCTCAAATGCAAGCATGGTGAGTCGGCTGGTGGGGAGCTCTCTGACTCTCAGAATAAAGGTCACCAACTGGAAGAGGGCCTCCACTAGCATCGGCGGTGTGCCAAGCTCAGCTCGTATAATGTCATGGAGAGAGAGAGAGAGAAGAAAGAAAGAAAGAAAGAAAGTCATATTAACGTCTTCTGGAGGCCAAACCTGGCCTATGAGACAAAACCATGTACAAGTGTAGTAACCCTGTGTAGAAAATGAAATGAAATAAAAAGTACTCGCTACACAAAGCTATATAGGGCTGGAAAAGGCTGGGGAGACGTGGCTCTGACTCTGCAGATGGCCACTTAATACATGGGGGATCCATAATGTGAGTGAGTAAAATACCCTAGCTACTGGTGATGGGTGGAGGTGGGTGTAGTATGTGGTACATCGATGGTGGTATGAGTGCCTCTTGAAGGAAGACAACCGAGGGGGTGGTGGTACGCCTCTGCTCCATCATGCAGTCGTAGGTTTTCCTTATGCGTGAGATATCCTCCTGGTATAATCGTGGTCGGCGATATCCAACCATGCGTGGTCGGCGTTGTGCTCTTTGTGCTGCTGCCTGGTGGAGCGTGAGCCCTATAGATGGACCTCTCTAATGTAGCTCGGCTCGCTGAAAGAACGGGGAGAGAGAGAGAGAGAGAAAGAAAGAAAGAAGAAAGAAAGTCATATTACCATCTACCAAAAGGCCAAACTTGGCCTATGAGACAAAACCATGTACAAATTGTGGTCATCTCTGTACAGCAATGAAAGGAAAAATACACACTACAAAAAAGAGCTATGTAGGCTGAAAACAACAAGATGATGGTGTACCTAGCAATGGTGTAGTAGTGGAGATAAAGTAGTGGTGCGTGGGGGAGCGTGGCTCTAACTCCGGAGATAATGGCCACCTAATACATGGGGATCTATGTGGGGGGTGAATGTGTATACCATAACTGGTACAAATGGGTGGAAAGGGGTGGAGTATGTGGTACATCGGCAATGGGCTCAGTACCTCCTACAGGAGGGAGACCCAAGTCGTGGTGGTTCTCATCTTCTCCATTATGTGGTTGTGGGCTATCCTGATGGAGGAGATGTCCTTCTGATGCAGTCGCGGTCGTCGGTACCCAACCAAGTAGAGCATTTTCGGTGGCAATGGATCTCTCATGCTGATCAATGTGGTTTCTCCACCACTATCCATGTTGATGTTGATAACCCTGGTTCCCATATGGCTGCTCCATACATGAGTGCTTGTGTAACCAGAGTGTCCAGGAGCCACCCCTTTGTGCAGGGCTCCTGAAAGTAGGCCTCGTGGCACTATCTCTCCATCAAAGCTAATGTTGCATATCCTCGTGTGATGCGATCTCGGGCTTCCTAAGACATGGAGAAAGCCCCGGAGGCTGCTGTGAATGTCACGCCCAGGTATACATATGAGCGAACTACTTCGATGGCTCCGCTTGCGGCTGTGAAAGAACTATGTCTCCTCACCTATCTCTTCACCTGCGCTGATGTATGAAAGATCAAAATCTTGGTTTTACCAAGGTTCATTGGTAGCCCGCTGTGTGTGCAAAATCATCTAGGCCGTGTAAGTGATGTTATAGCATAGTAAAAAAAGAACGTGTTTTTTATGGAAAATAAAAAACGTTTAGTACTCTTGAACGTTCTACATGTACTAATACATTTATTTGACATGTGATCACGTTTTTTATTATGTGAGAGTTTTTTTGGATGTTTTTTTTCCTGTTATCAGCATGTGAGCGATGTTTTAGCGTGTGCATCCCCTTTGGCACCCTTGCTTGCTTCCCTTGAGCATTTCTTTGAGCATCTTTGGTTCAGCCTTGACCTTTTAGTATTCACTTTTACGTCTTCAAACTTCAGCCCTTATAGAAGTTAGGATTCTTCCTCGGGCACATAAAAAGAGAGAAAAAAAACCATCCACTTCTTTTCACTATCCATTAGCTTCAGTCTTCCATTAGTTTTCATCATGGAAAGAGTTCTTGATGTCATCATAACTATGTGAAAAATAACCCTACCTCTTGGCAATACAATTATTGCATGGGTGTTTATGGTGGTTCAACATCCCGCATGCAGCATGAAAGCTCATCTCCTTGGGTTTGGAGATAAAGGTATTGAGAAATTCCCTTGCATACCTCAAAAAACCATGAAAGAGTTGATTGTTGAACTTCAATTAAGTCGAGTAACTAATATGCATATGTCTCCATCATTTGAGAGCAATGTGACCATGATCCATGCTTGCAAACCTACATTTCGCGGGTCGGGGCAAATACTATCTTCAATAAGGTAGCCCATCAAGTTTTAATGTCCCATTCTCGCCCTTTGCAACGAGTAAAGCTCTGCATACGGTGCTTATCTATGTGTAATATCCTCTGTATGCTCTAATATCCTCATATGCTTCCTTAGAAGTTAGCTCTCGATAATATGCATCATACCAACTATTCTAGGGCATGGATCATGTGCATGGAGGGTATGTATGTGTGCGATGTGGAAAGCTCTATAGAACTGAGTCATGTAGGATGGTAGTGATGTGATGAGAGTGTGTCCAAAGGTGACAATGGGTCAAGGGAGAGTAGGCGGGTGTGTAAGTGGTGTGCGTAAACATGTGGGAGCTAATGTGTGAAGTGTATCATAGTATGTGGCGTAATGAGTGCAGTGGGATCCAATGGGACAGGAGATGAAAGTGTGAATGTGATAAACGTGTGATCAGCACCAAGTGGACATCATCCAATACTAAGTGAGGGAATAAGCAAAGCTTCAGGGATGTGCCCAGAATGTTGTCTACCGTGCTCTCACCTCCCCCGTGAGGGAAGCAAGTAAGTCCCTCAAGCCAGGCCCACGTTGCATCCCGTTAAATATAACGAGATGATGTCGGCTCCCTAACTCAAGGAGGTGTCTTCCATACCCGGTGGTGTCTTGACCCGTATCTACTGATACGCTAGTGATCATCGTCTCATCTGGATCTGTGTCCCTCATGATCTTTGGATGCTCCATGTCATATGTCTCTCATTGACATGACTTGGTATGGCCATTGACGTCCCCTATAAGGAAGACTTCACCTAGGGTGCTATAATGTATTATCTCATCTGAAAGTGCTGTGTATGGTGACTCTCTCTCCCGGGTCGGTCCCCCAAGGTCTTGTCTTGCATATCGGGATCCACATGTTGGAAAGTAACATATGGCAATGTAGACCCATCTCTCTAGTTCTATCTCCATGCAGATCCACACGTATCGTGCCTCCTCGTCTCTGCCCATGATATGGATCCGGCTTTGTATTTCCTGTCTACGTATGATGGCGGCACCCTTGGACCCTAATGCTGTACCCTGTCTCGCTGTGGTCCTAAATGCAGATTCACAGTGAAAACCTGCAATGCAAGGTAGGCCCCGTTCATGGCTCTCATGTGTCTCCGTGATGCACGCAAAGTCATGAGTATCTAGGATCTCCTCCAGTCCGTCTGGCCGTGTCCAAAGTGCTCCATTGCAGTTCCACACTGCTCCCTGAGAGAGAGAAAAGGGAGGAGGGTAAGATAGAAAAAAATGGGAAAAGCAAAAAAAGGGAAAACATTATTGTGTTCCATGTTAAGATTTTTTCCAGGGAGAAAGTGGACGCATCAATCAAATAAATAACCAATGGAACATAGTACATGTATTACACATGATGCTTGTGGAAAATATTGTCATTATAGACCGTACCTCTTGTCTAGATCCCCCTGCTGCCCAACCTGAGCATTTTTATCTGGCTAAATGGGAGTTTGGGTGGTTTGCCAAGCTGCAACTTTGCAACTACAACCAGAGTGGTCACGGTGAGTAGTCCCTTCATAGTGTGATAGCCATGGGTGCCCAATCATGTGCTATGTTTCAGTCACATTTTACTTTCACAGCTACATGGCATATGCGTTGAGGCTTCCCTTCCTCATTCTCACATCGACATCGTATGTGGCATTGGGTTCTTGAGATGCCCGGTAATGGGAATGCATCCCTGTCGCCACTCATGCAGTAGACCTTTTTGTAGGTTCGATAGTAAGGTGCATGCATGATGGCTTCCCTTTGCCTATATCACATTTGAGGATTTGTGCTTTGGCAATGGAGAGCTACGAATGCGTAAAGAGTGAAAGGTTATAAACTTGGATGGAATGTGACTTCACGGAGGCTCGTTCACATGCAAGTTTGTCCCACTTATGTTTTTGAGCAAAGTTCCACTTCACTACTTTAGTTTGTGATCGGTCTTCAGCCCATTTTATCTTGGATCTTGGGAGTTGGCTAGAAGGGTTGAGCCCTCTTGCCATGGAGGTGCCTTTGTCTTACAGGTTCAACAATAGGATGCCTCTCCCTTGGCTTGGACACTCACATTCAGTATCAGAGCTTCAGCTTGTCTGCAAAGCATTGTCAAGGAATGAGAAAATCTAATACTGTTATGAATCTGGTATCTTTTCAGCTGTGAGTTTATTTGCGCCCTCCGTTGCCTTGGCAAGGCCATCTGAAGTGGCAAAATCTGAAAATTGGATCTGTTTGATGTCAGCCATTAATGCGAGATTTGCCACCACTGTATGGCAAAAATCTGAAATTTTTCACAGGCCGTTTTAAAGTTTAATGCCAGTGGTAGTCACTAGTTGCGTCCTCTGCACTTTTGAACAATCTGGAATTTTATGGACCGAGTGACACCAGTCAGCTGTCAGTCAACATGCCATCAGCAATGCGAGCAGAAAAGGAAGCAGCAACTTTTTATAATTCCAACTTAATCTTTGGTGTTCTCTGGCCATCAGCAATGATGCCGGAAGCCTGTGGGAACTTCTGAAATATTGAAATATATCATGAGACCATCTATGATCGGCAGTTGAGGTCCCAGTGGCACAGGTCACAGGGTCGGTGTGACAAACCTTCCCCATGTTTTGGATCATCTTTAAGGCACACAAATCAACCCAATTTTATTCTTGGTAAATAAAGAGCTGCAAGGAGACTGTATAGCTGAAAATGAATGAGACTAATCTTGGAACCAGCATGTAGTATAAAGAAGAAGTCATTCCAGCAACCGGTCTTTCTACACAATTGGTCTTCGTCCACTTACAAGCTGATCTTGGTTTTTTTACAAGATTGGTCTTTCTAGCATTCGTCCACTTACAAACTGGACTGGTCT
The DNA here is from genome assembly GCA_020310875.1 of Ceratopteris richardii. Classification (NCBI taxonomy): domain Eukaryota; kingdom Viridiplantae; phylum Streptophyta; class Polypodiopsida; order Polypodiales; family Pteridaceae; genus Ceratopteris; species Ceratopteris richardii. The sequence goes on from CM035428.1 coordinate 7,598,342, forward strand.
TTTTTAAAACTCAGCTTGGAAGACGAATTGGCAAATTCGTCTTTTTACTGCTGGTGGGACCTATCTCTCAGTTCATCCTTTGGATCTTACCAGAGAATGAAGCAGAAAGCAAAGAGTTAGAGAGTGGGCAGCTTGCCAAAGTACCGAACTTGGCAGGTGATAGAGTACCGGACTTGGCAGTTTACAGAGAGCCTGACTTGCCAGAGTACCAGAAAAGTGGAAGGAGTGGAGGAGTAAAGGAGTGGTGGAGCAACCGCTCGTGATAGAAGCCTATATAAAGAACCCTTTTGGATACACTTGGACAGGAGAGGCTATACACGGAAGAGGATATACGATACAGGAGAGATAGAGGACATAGACAAGTGAAGGTACTGGGAAAGGGAGTCTAAGCTTTGGGGAGATGCTCAGTGGACAAGCGGCTCTGGTCTTGTCGCCAAGGACAAGCAGAGTAAGTCACTAGACTGAGTGCTTGAAGAGGCTGGTATACTTCCAGTACTGTGAGAGCTTTAGCATTTGAGAGCCAGTTCGTTGTAGTTGAGAGTTAGTCACAGAGAAGTGAGCGAAGTGATTAGCATTTGAGAGCCAGTTCGTTGTAGTTGAGAGTTAGCCAGTTCGTTGTAGTTGAGAGTTAGTCACAGAGAAGTGAGTGAAGTGATTATTTGTCCGCTTAAATGATCTTTCTTGTACACTTCCATGCTTCCATTAATGGAGATATGCTTCTGTGAGCTTATAGGCTATTTTTGCAGCGACTTATGTGACTTATTTACCTTGTGAACTATTGGTCTGTCTAATTTATTTTCTATTGGACTACTGAGTGTGCAAAGCAGCACATAATGCATACTGCACTCAGAAAAAGAACCCATCTCGAGCACAACAGAGCAAGAATCTCGTCTCCAGGTGCTCAATTTGGCACGCCCGGTAGGACCTGCTTTGCATCTTCATTGAGAAATTACTCTTCAGCGCTTAAGTCCCTGAAGTCTCTCCACTTCCTCTCTTTAAAATTTGTCCCTTTGGTCTTTCAAATTGGTCTCTCCAATTCATCCTTTAGTTGGTCTTTTCTTTTAAATATGTCTTTGGTCTTTAGTCCTTGGTCTTTTTGAAGTCGTCCTTTCAAGTTAGCCTTGGGTCTTTTTAAATTCGTCCATTTAAGTTAGTCTTTGGTCTTTTTAAAAGTCGTCATTTCAAGTTAGTCTTTTTGAGTTGGTCCTTTTAAAGTGGTCTTTAGTTAGTCTTTTAAAATTGGTCTTTTTAAATTCGTCCTTTCAGTATTGGTCTTTTCAGAGTTAGCCTTTTATAATTGGTCTTTTTGAATTCGTCCATTAAAAACTTGTCCTTTTAAGTTGGTCTCTCAAGTTCAGCCCAGTAAGTCAACTTCAGCCTAGTAAGTCAAATTCAACTGCCCGGGTACTGCGAGATAAGTCAAGCAAGTCAAGTTCAGCCGTAGTCTTTCCAAGAATTATCCTAAACTTGTTCTTCGCCAGAATAGGTCTCCTTTTTTGGACTTCAAAAGTTGCCTTGGTTCCGACCTCCTCTCTTTAATTGTACATCTGAGTGCTCCTCTTTTCCTCCTTCTTCCCACTTCGTTTGGTCAAGTCACCATTAGTCACCATCTCGATGAGTTCAAAAAGGACTGTAGTCTATGACTCATACTCGATCTCATAAAGGAGGATCTCTCAGCCCAATCAAAACTCCCACGAAGAGCTACCAGAGAAGAATTGTTCACTATACTCCACCTCGGATACCTCCCAACCCCCTACAACTTCCTCGACCTTCATCCTCATCTTCTTCATCCTCTGAGGACATATTTAACCGCGGTAATAACATAAGAAGGATGGCCGACAACAATAGAGGAATGGCAGAGGACTTAGCTGCTCTTCTTTTGCGAGTCAACATCAAATTTCCTACTTTCAAGGGAGCCTCGCACAAGGACCCAGATGATCATGTACGATGATTTCTATCATTATGCAAGAGCAGAGGACTTCACAACCAACACGATGCCTTTCTACCTCTCTTCCGGGCTACCTTGGAAAGTATTGCTGATAGATGGTTCAGCCAATATGCCGAATGACATTTTGCAACATGGGAGGCTTTACGGGATGCATTCACAAATACCTTCAGAGCATGTAACTCTACTGAGAGAACTCTTGACCAGTTAGAAAATCTTAAACTTCAGCAAGGGGAATCGGTCCCTGAACTTATGACTAGAGTAAAATCACTGGTAACTAAGTTACCTGCTGGACCTGGGGACTTCTTAGTTAAGAAGTGGGTAGAAAAGGCCCTCCCAAAGTCGTCTCAACAGAAATTGAGGGAACTCTTAAGGGCGGATGCAACGCTTCAAGGCTTTCAAGGTGCTTCAGCTCGGATCGAAGAAGCCCGTCAACATTTTGAAGGCAAGGAGGCACCTCAAGAAGAATCTCCATAGGATTCAGTGGCAACCTTGCGGAGAGAGTTAGAAGCTCTCAAACTCCAGAAGAGCCTCCAAGAAGAGAAGAACATGCGAGAGGATACTATTGCACAACTCCGACAAGAAATGGAGGGGCTCAAGGTTCAAAAAGAGGTAAAATCATTTATTTGTTGTACATTGTGTAATAAACCGGGTCATAGCAATCAGGAGTGTCCAAAAAAGATCACATGGCAATTTTGTGGAAAGACTGGTCATGAAGCCAGAGAATGCTACTTCCTCAAGAGAATTCAAACCAACTTGATCTAGGTTCCTGGAACACAATTTAATCAAAATACCCAAGGGCATCCCCAAGAGGTAATGTACACAGCTCCTCAATATAACAACAATAACTCTCGATTCAATAACAATAGGAAACCACTCAACAAGAAGAAGCCCATCATGTGCTACCGGTGCGGAGAGTACGAGCATTTTCAAAGTCGTTGTCCTCTTTCAAAAGGCTCTCCTCCATGTAAACACTGTCCGGATGCCACTGACCACTACTCAAAGGATTGTCCAAAGTTAAGGTCAAGCACTAGTCAAGAGGGACTCTGTGGCCAACATCAGGAAGTTCCTCCTCTTACTACCAAGTGAATGTAATTTCTATAGAAAGTGAAGGCATCCCACAGTGGGGGGGACTTAATAGACACTCGACATCCAAGTAATCTCAACAAGCTAGTCTATGAAAGATAGAGTCCAGAATTTGGAATTCTTACAGCTACACAAGTTTTAAATGGACCAACTAGTACAGAAGAAGGACGAGTCCCAGAAATAAGGCAAATACCACAAAATGGACTAAGTCCAAGAATGTGGCCAGTACAAGAGCCCAACAACCTCTCTGATGAAAAGGTTTCCTGCATCAAACAAATTTCAGAAATAGGACCAATTTTAGAAGAGAAACTAACTTCAGTTAACGAGTCTGTCCCACAAGGGCGAATTCGTGAAAATAGACCAAAGTTGACTTTTGCACAACAAACTACTCCAAAATCTATTGCAGCAAATGTGGTCTCATTACAAGAAATCCACTCAACAGAGATTGATGTTGGAGTACTTACTCGTGCTCAGAAGAAGAAGCTAATGTGGTCTCATTACAAGAAATCCACTCAACAGAGATTGACGCTCGAGTACTTACTCGTGCTCAGAAGAAGAAGCTGGAGCAAAATAGACAAAAGACTGATTTTGCTGAAGTAGCGGCACATAACCTGAAGATGCCTTGCTACGACGAGAAAGGCAAGGAGGTGGACAAGGCTTACAAGGACACAGTGAAGGAGCTACAAGGGTCATCAGAAGAACTTGAGTCCGAGTGCACCGTCATGGAAACAGAGAACCTCCTAAAGAGCACATACAAACAGGTATCTCTGTACGATCTTTTGAGAATAGACAAAAGATTCAGAAGTGATGTCTTAGGGATAATAGAGACATTTTGTCCTCCTCCCCCTGAGATCACAATTAGTGGCGGGCATGTACAGACGAATGTGATCATGCCAAGTAAGACTCTTACCACTGACTCGAGAAGTCCAATAGTCACTTTGACCATTAGAGGCAAGATTTTTATTGGAGTAATCATTGACGAAGGATCGGGCATTAACTTGATGCCACACTATACCATGCTCTCATTAGGCTTAGAAATGACAAGGAGAGCTTCCTTCACAATGACTCTTGCAAATCAAAGTGGAGTCAAGCCCCTGGGGATGTGGAGCAGGTACCTATTCTCATTCAAAATAATGAGTTTTTCTAAGCTTCGTGGTGGTTGACGTCCCTCGAATAGATGGAGGTTATCCACTCCTTATCGGGAGACCTTGGCTGAGACACCATCAAGCAATCCACGATTGGAGTAACGACACCTTACTCGTCACTACACGGCAAGCTCGTCAGTACCTGCACCTCGATGGTCAAAGGTAGGAGAAGCATAAAGATGAAGGTGAAGGTGAAGGTAATGCTCATTCCTTTTCAATCCATAAAGACGAAGAATTCAATATGGAATATGATGAGGACTTGATGCACTGGATAGACACAGACTACAGTAGACTCATCCCTTGTTATGGAGTAAATTTCACCACAAGTGAAGCTGAAATAGAAAGTATGGGATTAGGAGAGCCAATTCTTGATTATAGAAGAGGACGAGATATAATGTGCAAGTATAAGCAGGAATCTCTAGACAAGGAGACACTGGGAATACAAAGCAAGGATGAATTTGCACGGGAAGAGAAAAAGCAAGAATTAGCAAAAGGATGGATACAAGAGAAGAAATCCAATAACTTCTTGGATGAGTCTCCATGTTATCCTGGTGAGGCCTTCTCCTCAAACTCTACAGAATCTATTTTTGCTTCCAGCCTAGTAAAGCAAGTAAACTTGGGAAATGAAGAAAAGTCACAACCAATTCTTCTAGCAGCGTGGTTATGGGAGTAACCTGCCCTACTCTCTCAAGTAATCTCCTTCATACAAAATTATAAAGATGCTTTTGCATGGACTTACGAAGATCTAGAGGGAATAGCTCCACACTTGGGTGAACACACAATACCTTTGGCGGAGAATGCAAAACCCATCACACGGAGAATTTATCGACTAAATCCGAAATACGCGGAGGCTGTGAAGAAGGAGATTGAAAAGATGGAAGAAGCAAAAATAATTATACCACTAGAACACTCGGAGTGGCTATCATCCATGGTCATAGCACCCAAAAAAAAGTCCAATAAGATTCGAATTTGTGTCGATTTCAGGGCTCTCAACAAGGTAACAATTCCAGATGGCTTTCCTACTCCTTTTTCAGGACAAGTGGTAGAAGATGTTGCTGGACACTCTCTTTACAGTTTTATGGACGGATTCAGTGGCTACAATCAAATACCCATTCATCTTGCAGATCAATCAAAGACGGCCTTTGTCACTCCATGGGGCACATACATGTATACCAAAATGGCTCTCGGATTAAGGAATGCCGTGCATCCTTCAACACGGTGGTCTACACTATTTTTAGACCATTACTCCTAAAATTCCTAAGAATTCTTATGGATGACTTTTCTACTTTTTCCGGTATAGGATGTTCCTCTTCTGTGGATAATTTTACACAACACATTTCTTAGCTAAGGGAAGTCTTCGAATTATGCACAGGTGCAAGGCTGAAGCTAAATCCAAACAAATGTCATTTTTTAGTCACTGAAGGAACACTTCTTGGACATGTAGTCTCCTCCAAAGGTATGGCACCTGATCCCGATAAAGTACTAGCCATCATGAGAATGCCTCGACCTATCGACTCCAAACAAGTGCAAAGTTTCTTAGGACACACTGGATATCATAGAAAGTTCATCAAAATGTATGAGGATATAGCAAGGACTCTCTCGAGGCTAACAAAGAAATTAGTCCCATTTACATGGACCAAAGAAGAGGAATTGGCATTCGAACTTCTCAAAAGAAAACTAGTAAGTGCACCAATTCTTATAGTTCCGGATTGGGAATTGCCCTTTCATGTGCATGTGGATGCAAGTTCCACTGCTGTAGGTGCAATACCTGCACAACCAAGCATTGAACATAAATTGGACAGACCCATTCACTATGCAAGTGGGTCTGGACTCATATGCGACCACCCTACCATCGTGTGAAAGAACACATCCTATCTGACTACCACTTGCATCACATGCAACCACAAAAGGCTTTCCCATTTCTGGTATTTTCAAAACACAATTTTCAACCACTTTTTGTTTCAATGTCTCAAATGATTTTTGACAGACATAACTCCACGCAAATGCTACATTCTTTTTAGTCAATTTTGTGGGGGGAGTAGCTATCTTAAAGAAATCCTTAATATGTGCTCTTTCATATTGTGCAAACCCAAGAAAATTTCTAACATCCCTTACAGTCTTAGGAATCGGCCAATCAACTATTGTTTTTACCTTATCTTCATCTATAAGGATTCCTTCTTTTGATATTACTCTTCCTAGATACACAAGTTTATCCTTAGCAAAGAAACACTTACTCTTTTTTCCATACAATTTGTATTCCCTAAGAGTTTGCAAAGTCTTCTTGAGATGTACCGCATGCTCAAAATCATCTTTAGAGTATACAAATATATCATCAAGAAATACTAAGATGAATTCATCTAGGTAATCGTGAAAAATATTATTCATCAAACACATAAATGTGGAAGGAGCATTTGTTAATCCAAAAGGTAGAACCGTGAACTCATAGTGACCATATCATGTTCTAAAAGCTGTCTTAGGAATCTCCTCTGTTTTGATCCTAATTTGGTGATATCCAGATCTTAAGTCAATCTTAGTGAATATAGTCGCTCCACTTAATTGGCCTAGTAAGTCATCTATTGTTGGGGATAAAGGCCCCAAGGACTCTCCTTTTCTATATTTTGACTCTTTAATGTGAAAGCTCTCTTCAAGAGCTTTCTAGATATATTTTTGTTATATTTTTTGGACCCCAAGTTGGGGAGTTATAGGCATTTACATTATTTTTATGACTTTTGGTCATTGGCCATGTGTGAACATTCCCAAATGACCTAAAAGTCACTTATCAATAAGACTTGGTCCCAAATCTCTCATAACTTGATTGGAGGACTTCTTCAACTTCATCTTCTCCATCTTCTTCTCCAAATTTTTGTGAAGGTTTCTCTCTCTGCTTTCTCTCTCCTCACGTAGAAGCCCACTCCCTTTGCATTTGGAGCGACCGAGCACCCCACGACGTAGCTCTCCGCGGCCTCTTTCAACTCGTATCAAAGCCTTGAGTTGTTCTATCGCGACAAAGTTGCTCCAAATGCTTTTCTACTTCAGCCTATGTTAAGCTAAAGGTGTTTTCTTGCATTTGGAAGAATTTCATCGCGAAAAAACCTTCTTTTTTCGTGATAAAAGTGTTGTTTTTAGAGGATTACTTCAGCCAGAGCAAAGTTGAAGCAAATTTTGTGCTTTTTAGAGAGTTTCATCGCGAAGAATCTCTTCTATTCTTCCTTTTGTATCCCCACATGTCATTTTCAGCATCCACATTGCTGATTTTTTCACCTACAAGTCTTTTGTGGAAGAAATTCTCTCTCACTTCAAGTGGGAGGACATGTACAAAGATTGAGGAAGTGCATACTTGCTCTAAACTTATTAGAGTAAGGTCATTTCTGTGATTTTACAAGTCATATTGCTGCAAAAAATTGGGGCTTTTGTGAAAACAAGCACCCATTGACTTGGTTTTGCATCTACGTATGCCTTTTGTGGTTGAAGAACAACAAATTTGTTGTTTTTTATGCAATTACAGCTTGCTGGAATTTTCTGAAATTTTCTGCAGAAAATTTCAGAAATTGATTTTTGCAAGTTTTGAATAGTTTTTGGGCTTAATTTCTCAGCTATAGTCTCATAAGGTAATTGTGCAGGACAATAGGTGAATTTTACCTTTTTTGGTGAAATTTTGAAGCTCTTGGTGTGCAAACATGACCTCTACCTCCTCTCATGTCAAAAGCTTGTTTGAGATCAAGAGATTTGAAAGTAGTAGTTTTGATTTGTGGAAAGAGAGAATGTTGGGCATCCTCTTTCTTAAAGATTGTGAAGGGGCTCATGAGGAAGTCAAGCCTGAAGATATTATAGATGCAGCATGAATTATGGCAAAAAAGGCTTGGCCAGATGAGCCAAAAAGGCCTTGATAAACTATGTAATTTGGACAAGTTTGATGCTAAAGGCTCAAAACTTGATTTTTGTAATGAATGCCAATATGGTAAGCAAGTAAAGAATTCCTACTACTCTCGTGTCTCTCGTAAGTCTAATGTGCTTGACCTTGTTCATTCTGATGTTTCTAGCATGTCCACAAAATCTATGGGGGATGCTCTTTACTTTGTTTCTTTTGTTGATGACTACTCTAGGAAGCTTTGGGCATATTTGTTAAAATCTAAAGATGAAGCCTTTGCTTCATTTAAGAAATTTCATGCATTTGTGACCACTCAAACAGGTAGAAAGTTGAAATGCTTACGTACAAATAATGGGGGTGAGTTTACAAGTGCTCAATTCAATAGATTTTGTGAAAATCTTGGTATTAAGAGGGAGCTAACAGTCCCATACAGCCCCTCTTCCAACGGTGTGGCTGAAAGGTATAATAGGACTTTATATGAGAGGGTGAGATGCATGTTGTCCACAGCTAATCTCCCTCATGGATTTTGGGGAGAGGCTTTGAAAACTGCACTTCATGTTTGCAATCGATCCCCTCATATGTCCTTAAAAGGTGGCATTCCAGAAGAGGTTTCGTCTCGCAAACCAGCTCCATATGACCACCTACGCATCTTTGGTTGTGATGCTTTTGTGCATATAAGGCCTGAATTGAGAAGCAAGTTAGATGCAAAGTCCATGAAAGGAATCTTCATGGGTTATGGAGATTAAGGTGAAATGAGCTACAGAATTTGGCTACCTCAACTCAAGAAGGTAATACGCAGCCGAGATGTTGTATTCAATGAGACAAGGCTGCTCAAAAACAATTGTGCCTCTAAAGATGACCATAAAAGAGTCAAATTTCAGCATGTACAGCCACCAGTTAAATCTGATATGAACCCTCGGGATGCACCACATATGGCTGGAAATGACAATGAGCCAGTGGTTATTGGGCCACATGATGCTGGAGAGCAAAATGATGCTCCTAAAGGGCATATGCAGCAACCTATTCATGCTGAAAACAAGGCTGGAAATGATGTACAGAAGCCCGTTAACAATGAAGAAGTTAATGTACCTCCTGATGTAGATCCATTGCCTGGTAATGTGGATCATTGGGTAAGAAGATCTATACGTCCTAGGAGGTCAGTGAATAGATATGATCCCTCTATACATTATATTATGTTATCACATGAGAGGGTGAGCCTCTTACTTATAAAGGGGCAAAGCTATGTGAGCACAAGAAGAAGTGGGAGTTAGCCATGCAGGAAGAGATAAAGGCCTTGCATGCAAATGATACTTGGGATTTGGTTGAGTTACCCAAAGGAAGGAAGGCCATTCCCAACAAGTGGGTGTACAAAATCAAAACTGTTGATGGCAAACCCAAGTATAAGGCAATGCTGGTTGCTAAGGGATATGCCCAAAAAGAGGGCATTGATTTCCAAGAAGTGTTCTCTCCAGTGGTGAAAATGACCACATTACGTGTGTTGTTTGCTCTCACAGCAGCCTTGGATTTGGAATTATTCCAAATGGATGTTAAAACAGCCTTTTTGCATGGTGATTTAGATGAAGAGCTGTACATGAAACAGCCAGAAGGATATGCCATTCCTGGAAAAGAGCATCTGGTATGCAAACTGAAAAGGAGCTTATATGTGCTGAAACAGGCCCCCATACAATGCTATAAGAAGTTTGATGCATTTATGCTCAAACATGGGTTTAAAAGAAGCCATGCAGATCACTGTTTGTACACCAAAAAGGATGAAGATGGCAGCCCAATTATTCTTGCACTGTATGTAGATGATATGCTGCTGGCGGCAAGAAAAAGGGCACTCTGAATGCTCTAAGACAGCAGCTGAACTCTGCATTCTCAATGAAAGACCTTGGGGAAGTTGCGCATATTCTTGGTATGCGTATAAAAAGGGATAGGCAGCAGCATACTTTGCAGGTATCCCAAGAAAAGTACATTGAAAAAGTGCTGGACAGATTTAATGTGGCTGATGCTAAGCCTCTTGGAGTGCCACTGCAGCCACATGTTAAGCTTTCCAAGGACGACTGTCCCAAAGATGATGATGCAGCCAATTACATGAAGAGTGTTCCATATGCATCAGCTTGTGGTTCACTTATGTATGCTATGGTTGCCACTCGGCCAGACATTGCTCATGCAGTAGGAGTTGTTAGCAGGTTCATGGCTAATCCTGGTAGAGCTCATTGGGAGGCAGTCAAATCTATCTTGAGATATTTGAAAGAGACCAAAAGTAAATGCTTATGTTATGGAAAGAGTCCATTGGAGTTAAAAGGATTTTGTGATTCAGACATGGCAGGTGATGTGGACACACGCAAGTCCACAAGTGGCTATGTATACATCCTTGCAGGTGGAGCTATTTCATGGTGCTCTAGACTTCAGAGGATAGTTGCACTATCTACCACAGAGGCTGAATATATTTCAGCCACAAGGCTTCCAAAGAAGCCATTTGGTTAGCCCGCCTCTACAGTGAGTTTGGGATGCTTGAAAAGGCACCTGTTCTTGGATGCGATAGCGAGAGTTCCATATGTTTGGCAAAGAATGCCATGTTTCATGCTCGCACAAAGCATATTGATGTGAGATACCACTTCATCAGAGAGGTGTTAGAGGATGGCATGATCACTTTGATCAAGGTCAATACTTCACAGAATCATGCAAATGCTCTCACGAAGTGTCTACCCAAGGCACAACATCAACTATGTATACAGATGGTGGAAGTTACTTAGCTTAAAGGAGCCTCCTTGGTCCTTTATGTGGGAGGTTGTTGGGGATAAAGGCCCCAAGGACTCTCATTTTGTATATTTTGATCCCTTCATGTGAAAGCTCTCTTCGACAGTTTTCCAGACATATTTTTGTTATATTTTTTGGACCCCAAATTGGGGAGTTATAGGCATTTACATTATTTTTATTACTTTTGGTGATTGGCCATGTGTGAACATGCCCAAATGATCTAAAACTCACTTATCAATAAGACTTGATCCCAAATTCTCATAACTTGATTGGAACTTCTTCAACTTCAGCTTCTCCATCTTCTTCTTCAAATTTCTGCGCAGGTTTCTCTCTCTACTTTCTCTCTCCTCATGCAGGAGCCCACTCCCTTGGCGTTTGGAGCAACCGAGCACACCACAACGTAGCTCTCCGCGGCCTCTTTCATCCATGTGAGGGAGTGGATACTTATTCTTAATTGTTCTATTATTCAACCCCCTATAGTCAATGCATAATCTATAAGAGCCGTCTTTCTTAAAACAGGTGCACCCCAAGGTGATACACTCGGTCTTATCAAGCCTTTCTTCAAAAGATCATCTAATTGAATCTTAAGCTCCTTTAATTCATCGATGTTAAATCTATAGGGTGCTCTAGAATATGGTTCACTCCCTGGATATAGGTCAATGGCATGGTCAACCTACGTAGATGGAGGTATACCAAGCAACTCTTCTGGAAATACATCTGCGTATTCTTTCAAAGGACTTTCTACATAATTTGGAATACTTTCCTCATTATCTTCTTCATGCACGATGTTTACATACACTATAAATGTTCTACAACCATCATGTATACCTTTAATTATCTGCAAAGCAGAAATAAGGATAGGTTTAGGATTATAGGCATCACCTAGAATATGAATAGATTCATCATTTAGCTTTAAAGTGATCGTTCTTTGTTCACAATAAGTCGTCACAGAATTTTGAACTAACCAATCCATGCCTATGATTGCATCACTTTGTTTGATCTCAATTACATGGAAACTTCCAGAAAAGCACCTATCAGAAAGAGTAAATTCAAGGTTTTCAATATATCCTTTCGTGTAGTGTAATCGTCCATTGGCCATCTATACAGGTCTGGTTATCTGCATATTTAGGGCTATCCCTAGGTTATGTACCAATTCGACATATAGAAAACAATGGGTACTACCTAAATCGATCAAAAATCTGATTTTATGCACAAAAATCATACCCGGAATCGTGATTACAAAAGCCTTTGGGAAAGAACTAACCACCATGCAACGTAAAGTAGAGCCGGGGCACTTACCTCCATCATCTGCTTCCTCAATAATTGTACCCTGCTCGATGATGTTTATCGCTTTTGATTGTGCGAGTCGAAAGACTGCCTTATTTGGGCACTCATATGTCCGATGCCCTTGCTCCCCGCAACGAAAACAAAGACAAAGTCTTTTTGCCCTCTCAATAAAATCAGGGTCTTGTTGCCACTGGATTGGTTGACTCCTCCTTTGATTTTCCACTTGAGCAGGATTCTTGCCTTGGTTATTTGAATATGGAGTCTTCTTTGAATTGTTCATGTTCATTGCAACATGTCTTTGTGGCCTATGTCCCGTTGCAATGAATCTGCTTCTATTTGCCTTCTGCAAATCGAACTTCTCAATCTTCTCAAAGTTCTCGGCCATCGCAACAGCATCAAGAAAATCAATGCATCCAGATCCCTTGACTTGATAGCGAAGTTCCTCACGAAGCCCTTCAATAAATTTACTCTTTAGAGCGTTACCACTAACCTCTAATGCATATTTATGAAGACGCACGAACTTCTCTTTGTACTCATCAACAGATAAGCTATGCTTATCACTTTCGTGTTGTCGAAAATTGTAGAACTCCATCTTCTTCTCCATATGGTAGTGTGGAGAACAATAGCGTTTTTCAGCTTGTTCTCTAAATTCCTTCCCTAGAACTGGACCAGAACATGTTCGAGTCTGCATATACGACTTCCACCATAGCTTTGCGATCCCACGCAGGTATAGGATCCCAACTTTTGCCTTGGACTCTTCACTAAATTGTCGAAGATCAAAGAAATCCTCTAGTTCTTCAATCCATGCCTCAAGATCTTCGCCACTCTTCTTCTCACCATCAAAATCATTCAGCTTTGCCTTCTTGAAGACTTGGTGAAGGGAAAACTCACCTCGTTCCATATCTTCATAATTGCGTTTTTGTTTTCCACGAGGTACACTAGATGTTCTTGCACCTTCATCTACTTCATCGTTAAGCTCCACAAACAAATTTGTTTCTCCTTCTGGTTGCTTTCCGCCTCGTTCTTTGCGCAATTCTCCAAGAAGCTTCTGAATAAGCTCCTCTTGTTCACGAATCTTTTGTGTTAGACCTTCCATCGTTCCCGAGGATTGATTTTGCTCTGATACCACTTGTCGAGTTTCCTCAATCACAATCTATCCCCAATCACAATCTTTCGATCGCTCAAAAATAACAGAGGAGAGAAGAACACAGAGATTGCACAAGGTAAGAGAAAATCTGATGCGAAAGAGTAGAAACAAATATGACGCTGAGAAGGAAGAATTCTGATATTATAGATGTGAATCAATGGTTACAATAGCTTTGGACAATAGCTTCTTGACGAAGCCTCTACGTCCCGACCAACCCCAAGCTATCACAATCGCATTCACTCTCACTCTCACTCTCACTCACTCTCAATCACAAGGTAATTCTCAGTTTTTGTGCGTCCCCTATGTTGATGCGCAAGTCTCCCTATATGAGAGTTTGATCGCTTCCCTCCCAAAGAAGTGCGCGATCCACCAAATTTAAAAAAAGTCGAGTATCTCCAAAACTTTCGCAAAAAACCATGCGATCGTAGTATGCTTTCTTTCTTTAGCGTACCTGTAAAAAATAGGAGAAAAACACCAAAAAAACATATCCAAAAATATCCATAATTAGACATGGTAACACTTGAGCATCAGAATCGCGGGTTCGAAAAGAAATAGATAAGTCCTCAAGTTTTTTTTTTTTTTTTTTTTTTGTGTGTGTGTGTGTGTTGGAAAACAGCACTTTTCAAAGCCCTGTAACTCAAAAACGGTGAGGAATCCGCTTAAGCTTGTGGAAGACACTTTTATTCAATTTTGCGATCTGCATAATAGTTAGAGATGTCCGAGGTCCAAATCCACCTCCAAATGCTACTTTTGAGCCCTGCAAGTTTCAAAATTCTAGAGAGAGTAAAATCAAGGCATTTTATTACAATGAACTAAATGTAGGACCCTGAACGAGATACTTAAAACAAGATTCACAAAAATTTCACACAGGTACTTTTATTCTCTTATACTTGCTCTATCTTTCTTTCATACAGAGTTTTCCTTAATTCTTTCATCTTCACCTTCAAAATTCCACTAGAAAACAGGATGTGAATAAGTTCTAGAGAGAGAATATGAAACTTGTCAGCCCAAAATTTTTCCTACATGCATAAAATGACTTAATTATTCATTCTAAGCATTATCCCCACAATGAAATTCAGAAAGTTCAAAATGAATTATTTCACTAGAAAAGAGGTCTTACACATTTTTCAAGTAGTATTTTCAAGTTGGTCTTTTTTCAATTTGTCTTTTTAAGTTGGAATTTTTTCAATTGGTCTTTTTAAGTTGGTCCTTTTTCCGTTGGTCTTTTTAAGTTGGTCTTTTTAAGTAGGTCTTTTTAAGTTGGTCTTTTTAAGTTTGTCATTTTTTCAATTTGTCTCTTTAAGTTAGTCTTTTTTCAATTAGTCTTTTTAAGTTGGTCTTTTTTCAATTGGTCTTTTTAAGTTTGTCTTTTTTCAATTCGTATTTTTAAGTTGGTCTTTTTTTCGTTGGTCTTTTTAAGTTAGTCTTTTTTCAGTTTGACTTTTAAGTTAGTCTTTTTTCAATTGGTCTTTTTAAGTTAGTCTTTTTCCATTGGTTTTTTTAAGTTAGTCTTTTTCCAATTGGTCTTTTTAAGTTGATCTTTTTAAGTTGGTATCTTTTCCGTCGGTCTTTTTAAGTTAGTCTTTTTTCAATTGGTCTTTTAAGTTAGTCTTTTTTCAATTGGTCTTTTTAAGTTAGTCTTTTTCCATTTGTCTTTTTAAGTTAGTCTTTTTCCAATTCGTCTTTTTAAGTTGGTCTTTTTAAAGTGGTCTTTTTAACTTGATCTTTTTCTTAATCTTTCAATTGGTCTTTTTTAATTGGTCCATTAGTCTCTCTCGATGCGCCTACAGATGTAAGTGGTCTTTTAATGGTCCTTCAAGTGTTTTCTTTTATTGGTCCATTAGTCTCTCTCCATGCACCTACAAACGTCTCCCCCTCCTCAGACGTAAGTGGTCTCCTCAAACGTCTCCCCCTCCTCAGACGTAAGTGGTCTTCAAGTGCACCTGCAAGATGCTCTCATAGCTTCAGTCGTCTGCGCTCAGAAGGCTGCCCAGCGCTCGCACCCAAAAAGTTTGTTATATGAAGGACGTGGCCCCCTCCGCATCTGCCCGATGCTCTCATAGCTTCAGTCGTCTGCGCTCAGAAAGCTGCCCAACACTCGCACCCAAAAAGTTTTCTATATGAAGGCACATCCTCGCTATTTAGCTTGGATATGGAATAAAACTACACGCTGAGCGTGCTGCCCAAGGCTGCCACCTGAATTATACTCATGCTCATATGGATTTTCAATCGTCGAGGACGTTAGACAAATCTAATGTAAACACCTTCCAAGCTTAGTGATCGAATCCTACATCGAGACTATATTTGTCAGCTTTAGTCTCTCTAAATTAGTGTCGTCTTGACTGGACATATCATATTCAAATAGTCCTTATGGCAGATAACACACCTCCCATAGTGCCTCAATCTTCACCAATGCAGAAAGTGGCAGGCCAAGATGGGGGGACTCAAATATTTATACCTAACAAGTCCCACGAGCACAGGGAAGATGAATGTCATGAGCCTGATGAAGATGAAGATTCCACTGACAATAAAGGGTCTAAATTTGTGCCCTCCGAATCCCTCCAATCTATATCGGCTTCACAAAGGACCAGCGAATTCTCACACAACTCCCTCGATAGTCAATGTGCTGACAACGGATTATTCATTCAGGCACACTCACATCTTCCAGCTGAACGAGAAAGGTTTTCCCACCTGTACTCTCCTGAACAATTGACTACTATGGGCCTCCACGTCATAGTTGGACCGGACCGCGGTTTTTTCAGAAAAAAAAAAATCGTTTAAATCGCTGAACGATTTAAATCGTGGGGCACGATTTTTATTTATTTTTAACGATTTTTTTTTATCGATTTTTTTCAGCCCTACAGTCCATAAGAAACGAGTTCGACGGTTTTTTTGTATATGAGTGCTGCTGCCCGCTTGCCTGCGTCCGCCTGTCTGCGTTGTCTGCGTTGTTGAATCGAGAGAGAGAGAGAGAGAGAGAGAGAGAGCTTTAGCCTTTCCAAATCCCTCTTTCCATCTATAGTGATAAGAAGACATTATGGGTCGTACTCCTGCCGATATCCGATCCCATATCAAGGTCACTGGGCCTAATACATGGGAATGCAAGTATTGCAAGGGTCTATACACCGGTAGTGCATCTCGGATCAAGGCACATCTTCTTGGTTTGCGAGGTGGTGGCATTGGAAAATGTCAATCTGTGCCTCAACAAATCATAGAGGACCTGACTGCCAAGTTGCAATTGTCTCAAGGTGTTGGAAATATCCACGTGAATGAAGACCCTCTTCAGACTTCTGAGATGCATCACAATATTGGAGAGTCTTCTACGGGACCTTCAAAAAGGGCTCGCACTGATAGTGTGAGCTCTAGTGTTGCATCCCCAGATGCTAGCACTACTCCGATTCCACGAGTACGAGCACCTTCGAGTAGTGGTCCCATACCTAGAAACCTACCCGAAAGTAATGTCTTCGTGAAGGGTAGCATGAGAGCATCTATGCAAAAACAAGCAATAGAGCAAGCCAAGACAGAGATCACTAAATTGTTCATTTTATGTGGCATTCCCTTCAATGTAGCCAGTACCACTGCATGGAAGAGGGCAATGAGAGCTTTCAGTCGCATAGGTGCTCCTTGGGAAGGGCCATCTGGGAAAGTCCTACGCACTACTGAGCTTACCAAACAAAAGCTTGTTGTAGAAACTGAGATGTTATCATTGCGCAGTACATGGGAGAAATATGGGTGTTCCATTCTATGTGATGGATGGTCAGATATGCGCAAGAGGAATGTGTATAACATCATGGTTTCCTCTTGCAAGGGAACTATGTTTTTACGTGCCATTCCAGCACATGCACCTGGAACTGTTGTCACAAGTGAATTCATATTCTCTCATGTACGAAAAGCCATCGAGGATGTAGGCCCACATAATGTCATTCAAGTGGTCACAGACAATGGATCTAATTGTGTGGCAATGGGTCGTTTGCTAGAAGAAGCATTCCCTAGAATCATGTGGATCCCTTGTGCGAGTCATAGCTTAGACCTCTTGATGGAAGATATAGGAAGCTTGCCATGGGTTGAGACTATTCTTAGCAAAGCAAAATTCATTGTAAAGTTTGTGACTAGTAGGCCCAAAGTTCAAAACATATTTCGCTCACATACTGACTTGGAGCTTCAAAAGCCATCCATTACACGATTTTGTTACATATTCATTGTGTTGGATAGAGTATTGAGAGTGAGGAAAGGTCTTCTTCGTACAGTTGTAGCAGAGGAGTGGTACCAGATACCAGAAGCTAGACATGGAGATCCTTTGTTTCTACGATTTTCATCACTTGTCATGGGAGATGATGCCTTCTGGTCGAAGGCAGAGGTTCTTATTGCTTCCCTTCAGCCACTATATTCCGTGCTTCGTATCACAGATATGGAGGGAAGCACACTTGGTCTTGTATACGAGTATATTAGCCGTATACAAGGTTGCATTGCAGACGTATCCGGCCTTTCAGATACAGAGTAAGTCATTATAATTTATAATTTATAAATTTATATATTTTAATTTGTTTGAAAATATTTGTTACATAATACATTATATATATTTATTATTTAAACTTAAAATTATATCTTAAATTGAATTTTGCAGGCGTCATGATTTGTGTGAAGCAGTGCGTAAGAGATGGGATTGGTTTCATAAACCAATCCACGCAGTTGCTCACATACTCCATCCTTTATGGAGATCAGAGGCTCAGGATATAGACATGGCTTTAGAGGACAGCTGGATAGAGTACGTGGGACGATGGACCGAAGGGGATGTAGCATTATATTCACAGTTGCAGAAAGAGCGTCTGCAATTTCGATCCATGGAGAGGTATTTTGGACAGCCATCTGCGAGATTGAGAGAGAACCAGCTTTTCCCCGTCACTTGGTGGGAAATATATGGTGTTGGTACTCCTCTTCTAGTAAGTGTGAATCATGATTATAATTTATGATTAAAGTCTAAATTTAAACATCAAGAATACTTATAAATTATGAATCATGATTCCTCTTCATAGAGGAAATTAGCACTGCAGGTTTTATCACAAGATTGCAGTACCGGCCCCGCAGAAAGGAATTGGAGTACATGGGCATTGTTTCACACGAAGAAAAGGAACCGATTGAGTCCACAACAACTTGAGAAACTAGTGTATACACACTGTAATCTCAAGTTGTTGGAGAGCAAAGGAACCCACATTGCACCCCTTCAGGTAATTGTAATTTATGTTGAAACTTCCAAGTTGATAATTGTTAGCTTAAGCCTTTAAAGTTAAGGCTTAAGCTAATAATCCCTAAACTCATGACTCATTGGATTTGTTATTTCAATTTGTAAATTGTAGATCAATGTGGATTCCATTGACATTGCTAAAGTGAAAGATATCCCTCAAATCCCGGCGGAAGAGAGAGATATTTTTTCCATGTTATTTCATGAGTCTCAACAGTTTGTGAGACAAACACGAAGAAGATCAAAAGCTACCACATTAGGTATACAAATTACAATATACAGTATACTAGAGTCTATAAATTCATGCTTTAAATTTTAAGTTTTGATCTTGTTTGATTTTTTTACATGTATGATGTCAAGTTAATATTAAATCCTAATTTTTTGTAGCAGATCCTCATGCACCATCTACTAGTCGGAGATCTAGGAAGATGGCTTCTCGTCGAGGTGGGAGAGGACGTGGAAGAAGAGGAGGCCACATCATCCGGCCACATCCGGATTCTAGTATACCAGAGGATTGGGAGGAGAGATCCGCATCTTCTAGTAGTGATGAGGATGATTCACATGCTCACACACGGAGAGTCATGGATTTTTATAGTGATAGTGCATCTACCTCCTCATGGGCTAGTTCATTTGATGAGGATGATGATATTGATGATATTGTAGATGAAGAGTTGGAGATTTGACTTCCGACTCTTCAAGCTTGACTTATGACATATTATTTTATTGTTCATGACTCGTGATGTATTCAGATTCTACATTTCATATTATGCTTTGACCTTGAAAGTTGTCTCTTTAAAGTTTAAAGTTTATGCTATGTTTGTGTGTGTTTCCTGAATCCTATCACTTCTTTGCGAACTTAAAAGTTGAAGTTAATACTTATTAGTTATGATTCATGAATCATGATGAATGTTTTACATTTGAATCTTCATACAATCATCAATGTAATTATCTTTATTCATGCAAATGACATATGTATATCTAAGGTTTTTATGAAAAGTATAAATTTCTCCATGAGTGGATAAAAACCTCGATTTTTATTTAGGGTCTGAACGATTTAAACGATTTAAACGATTAAATCTCGATTTAAATCTTGCGATTTAAATCTCTCGGTCCAACTATGCTCCACGTGTTTTCAAAGGTACCTCTCTCAGACCAGCCCGACCACATGGAGGTGATCAATTTCTTCAAGCATTTTCCTCGATTTCCAGATGGTAAGCTTTCTCTCTAAATCATTAAGCTAGCTATGGGAGCTCACACACCACTCCCAGCCCTTGCATCCACCTACTCCGGAATACCTGAAGGGGAGTTACTCACTAAATGTAAAGTTGCTTTTGATGAAAAACCAGTAGCTTATGCCACAACCACCCTCCTGCATGCATTCGAATTCTATTTCCTCCTCAGAAGTATGAAAGGCAAGCTTACCTTTACCAATTTATTTATGTGTGATGGGCTGATGTGCATGCTATATTCCAAGTCTTTTCCTTACCATCAACTACTTTGGCATTCAATCATAGACAAGAGGAAACGTTTTGTAGGAGCATCCAATCGAGGGCATCTACTTTCCATGTTTTTTTCACCATGCATATTCACATGGCTGCAAACTCTACCCGCATTACATCCAAATATCACCTCCCTACCATCGCCCAATCCAACACATCCACCGAGTGAGGGGCAATCCAAAAGGTCAAGTTATGCACTTAGATCAAAGCTTCAGCCATTCAGCAAAAAGAGGGCCAAAATAATGGCAGATTCGAGGGCTTCTCTTGACATCCTTCCTCTATCCGAGGAAGGGTATGCAAGGCCTAAAAGCGGTAAGAAACTCTCTTTCCCTCCACCCACTTCCTCAAAAACACATGATCCCACCCCACACTCTCATTCAAACACTCCTACCACTAGCCCACCCACTCCATCCATTGTCACACCCATTCCATCCACTGCATCCATAGTCACACCCATACCATCTCACCCCGCTGCCTCTACTATACCTTCACATACTCCAACGTCCACAACCACCACGACACCACCTACACAATCTATGCATCATGTATGTGAATCCGTACCAAACCCCCAATCTCCATCACTCCCTTCACCTAACTGCTCTCCACCACATATACCTTTTCCAGCCACCATTCCCAATCACCCTGTCACTCCCACACCACCTCTTACATCACCACCTCCTCCTCCCCCAATCCCGATTCCATATAATCCACCCGCCATCATCTCCTCTCTCCAACCAACACCCACACATAATATCCCTTCCATACACACTTCTTCGGCACCTTTTAGTGTTGTAGCTGATACGCTGGAGCACATGCTAGAATTATGTGAAGAAGAAAGCTCTTCCTTGGACTCGAAGCTAGCAGCCTTACACACCACACTAATGCCACTACCATGCACACCTTGCTCGCTTCTCTTATCAGGTACAATCAAGAACTTCGAGACCGTATGGACCACTTAGAAGAAGCACATAAAAAAGATCAGTAGCAACTACTTGGTATGTCACATCAGAAGAAGCTATGTGAAGAATTGAAGAAGGAAAATAAAGATTTGAAAGCACAGATCCAAATCTACAGAGACAAGTTCGAGAAGGCACGGGCTTTGCATGTTATGGCTGCAGAAGTCTTCTTGGAGCAGCCATCTTCTTCAGGGAAGCCATCATCAATGGGGCCTTCCTACCTCCCACCTAGGACTTCACCAGAGCATCAATAGTTCTTTACCATTTAGAAGAAGCATCGGCCGTTCTTTACTATTTAGATGGATAGTGATGATTTTAGCTCATAATGTATTGGTCATATTTTGTATACAGACATGAACATCCTATTAAGGCAAAGTTGTAATCATTTTGATTTCTCATCATTTATTGTTGTTCTTGATAACATTGTATATGTACTTTTCAAAAAAGTAGAAGCACTTCACATTATGGCAGCACTCCAGATTGAAGCACTCTCCGAGACGGAGAGTGAAGTAGTGGCAGGCAAACTGTATAGCTGAAAATGAAGGAGACTAGTCTTGGAACCAGCATGTAGTATAAAGAAGAAGTCATTCCAGCAATTGGTCTTTTTACAAAATTGATCTTCATCCACTTACAAGCTTGACTTGGTCTTTTTACAAAATTGGTCTTTCTAGCATTCGTCCACTTACAAACTGGATTGGTCTTTTTTAAAACTCAGCTTGGAAGACGAATTGGCGAATTCATCTTTTTACTGTTGGTGGGACCTTTCTCTCAGTTCGTCCTTTGAATCTTACTAGAGAATGAAGCGAAAAGCAAAGAGTTAGAGAGTGGGCGGCTTGGAAGAGTACCGAACTTGGCGGGTGATAGAGTACCGGACTTGGCAGGTTACAGAGAGCCCGGCTTGCAAGAGTACCAGAAAAGTGGGAGGAGTGGAAGAGTAAAGGAGTGGTGGAGTAACCGCTCGTGATAGCAGCCTATATAAAGAACCCTTTTGGATACACTTGGACAGGAAAGGCTATACACAGAAGAGGATATACGAAACAGGAGAGAGAGAGAGAGAGAAGACATAGACAAGTGAAGGTACTGGGAAAGGGCGTCTAACCTTTGGGGAGCAGCTCAGTGGACAAGAGGCTCTTGTCTTGTCGCCAAAGACAAGCAGAGTAAGTCACGAGACTGAGTGCTCGAAGAGGCTAGTATACTTCCAGTACTGTGAGAGCCTTAGCATTTGAGAGCCAGTTTGTTGTAGTTGAGAGTTAGTCATAGAGAAGTGAGTGAAGTGATTATTTGTCCGCTTAAATGATCTTTCTTGTACACTTCCAGTTCCATGCTGCCATTAATGGAGATATGCTTCTATGAGCTTATAGGCTATTTTTGCCCCGACTTATGTGACTTATTTACCTTGTGAACTATTGGTCTGTCTAATTTATTTTCTACTGGACTACTGAGTGTGCAAAGCAGCACATGGTGCATACTGCACTCAGAAAAAGAACCCATCTCGAGCACAACAGAGCAAGAATCTCGTCTCGAGAGACCTTTCATACTACCCATTGGAGTGCAGCCATAGCACAGGCCAACGTGGTAAGTTATCTATAGTGCATATGTCCCTCGCCTCCCAAACTGTAGAGAATCCCAATAATGCAGTGCACATTAAGTTAAGTTGCTCCTTCTATAAGATGTGCCTCCTTAGGGGGTCGGAGTTGAACGTTCCCAATGTGTATGAGTGAGCCATCCTCTATAAGTCCCTACAATCATGAAAGGTAGCCTCATCCACGGTGGCGTGGTAACCCTCCCATCAGGTTCTATATGCAAAAGGGTAGTCCCAACCGCACTTCACCTCAGTGAGCAGGTTTCTGGCATTGTGCATCTATTTACATAATTTTGACGGTATTGGAAAGCTTCCAATGTGGCCAAATATATAAAGCTGAAATGCGACGCTGTCCAAGTATAAACCCATACATTTGCAGCAGAATATTGTCTTATATTTTTGGCAATAACCAGTTCTTGGGTCCACACACGAATGTATGGAGGGCTAAAAACCAACTGAGCTGCTTTTCCCGGGTGGCTACTTTTGGGATTGGATTCTCCTTGGAGAAGTATACTCCATGCCACATCATGTGCTTATGCTAGGAGCTAGCAACAGATCAATTAAATACAGAAAATGAGATTAATATCTTAGACATTACAAAGTCATTATTGTGAAACAAGATGTACAGAAGGCTCTCCTACATAAACAGTACACAGATGGTAAACATACACAAGGCAATAGGCCAATCGAGACAACTTGAAGCCCATTCTTTAGAACAATAAGAGCACTACACATGACTTCAGAGACTGATACAAAGACATCTAAGAACAATGCTAAGACCTCCAAGAACTCTGAAAGACTACTAAGAACAGTACACAAATGGTAATCAAAAGCAAGACAATGGTGGATTATACCATTAGCAGCACTTGTGCTTAGAGAAGAGTTAAAGGAAAACACACAACATAGCAACTTCACTAGTCTGCTCAGAGAGAGCAGCTCCTACTATGGGTCACCAACTTGGCCTCTTCCACTAGCAGAAGGGAGCATCTCTCCTCACAAGAGGAGGCAGCAAAGAGTCTCCAAGAGCATGCTTGCAAGTCAGCTATTGATTGCCGCCAGACTTACTCCCAAAATGATGTTGGACACCTCCTTATATAACCCATGGAAGATTAATGTATCGCTTGAAGAACTCCCAGCACATCTATGGCCAAGGGTGGAAGTGGTTGGTATACATCCATAGGGGCACCAAGCTATCCCTGGTCCTCTATCCATCATTAGCCTGCGACTGCTAATCTCTTCCATAAAGGCTTCTGATCTTGGTAGGCATAGCCCTCGACCAAGATCCTCTTGACCATGTAGCTGTAGTCTGACCATGGCAAGCGTAGCCCCCCCAAAAATCTCCAGAGATTGTTCGAGCAACACCTTGAACAATCTAACACATGTCCGAAGCCACACTCAGTGGTACTGCAAGACATCCCAAAAAGGAATGTCCTCTATGGAAGTCCCACTCAACTAAAATTGAGTATGATCAATAGATCCTCGAGGACCTGGGTCCATGCCCACCATCCTCAGAATCTTGTGAACAAGCATCGAGAGAATACTTGCCAATCTTGCAACCTCAAAAGAGTATTTCCCAAACCTGCACCTGAGGAATCTCCCATATGCCTGGATCAAATCATCCTACATAGAATGGTTTCATAAGACCTGCTCCAGCTCGTACCTCAAGGCCTAAACGATCCTCATCAATGTGAACTGAAGATGCCCAGTCCTCTAGGCATCTGCAAACCTGTATGTGTCCTAGCACCCTGTCCAATACGCAAGCCAGGTATCGACCAGGCCCTCCTCTCATTTCCTCTCATCGCCTCAGTATAATTCTGGAAGGATTGGAACGGCAATGACCCCATGACCAATCTAGTAGACGTGGTGTAGCGGTTTCACCTTGTCCTCCTCGGCAGTTGGCCAGGGTTCAAGTCTGGCCAAAGAATGGATGCTTCAGTCTAAAGAGCATTTCCATATGATCTATAAGATCCATGTACTGGATGATGGGTGTGTATGTTTCCAATTGCCTGTTGTATTCCCCCAAAAAATAAATAAATCAATAAAAACCACCACCAGACCACCCGATGGCCAAAAATGATTTCCAAAATAAGTGGGGTTTTTTTGTGCAAAAACCTCATATTATTGGCCTCATAAATTCACACGTACTTTCTCAAATAGCAAGAATTTGTGAAAAATAAGTATCAAATTTCATAATTCGCTAAAATCCAGCGGCCTCTTCTCAGCCATGGGTGTGCAGGCCTGAGCATACCATGAGAAGGGTCTGACTCAACTTGAATTGCCGCCGTGGGCGGAGAGTGCTTGGGCAATACTTGCATGCAGCACATGGGACCCCTTAGAGTCGCTTCCCTCCTCCTTCCATACCTTTTCCCCCACTCTCTCCTCAAACTGCACAAAAAAGTGCACCATCCTGGACAGTGTGGAGAAAGATACCAGCCAACATACTGCTGTAGAGATTGGGGAGGGCTGAATTTCTCCTGCATTAGCTGAAGCATGTAATACCTCACCGATACATGTTCCGATAAGATTCTCCTGCACACCTTGCTGCTGACACTCTCTTGGTCACTGCCCATCCAAATTTCGGGTCTCCTGTTGTTGCACACACCCCCCCCTTTTCTTTTTTCCTTTTATGGGGAAATGTGTGCTGCCCTGAACAATGGCTACCTCCTCCCCCTTGGTGAGGATGGGAACCTGTGCAGCCACCTTCCTTCGGGGGATTGGCCTCCATCCAAGGACAGCCTATCACTATCCATGGTAGGGAAGAGGATCCAGCAGGCATGAGGCAGAGAGACTGAGATCGTGCAACGTGTTTCACATCAAATTATTCCAGCCATGAAGAATACAGAACAGCCGCCCAATTTCACTTGGTAACAATGGGGAAAAGTGCATCGCCCCCTTTCCTCCCCCTCTATGGGCTGCCTGATGCTCCTGCTCCCTGCCTTCCAGGGAAGGTAGGTGGCAAGAGCATGGTAACCCAGCCATGTTGGGGAAGAAAATATCTCATAATTCATATCAACTTAAAGGCAAGATAGAACACATGCCTTGTTCCCAACTACTGGCTTGCTTCTTCCTCCCATTGGACACATGTCATACCACCTCCGATAAGCAGTTGAAAAGCCCATCAAGCTGAGCCATCGCAACTCCATGAGCTCAGTCACTTCATACATGTTGTCATACATCATCGCTCCTTGCAAGAAGAGGATCCGATACCAACGTTAGATCCCTCCAAGATCAGCCCTGTAATACAACACATGACCCAAGACATTCACAAACATTGAAAGGGCAGGCATCAGATTCATAGGATCTGATACCACTGTTAGATCCCTCCACGATCAGCCCTGCAATATACGACACGGCCCAAGACATATTCAAAAACATTGAACCGGCAGACATCAGACCCACTTCCCAGCCATAGGGTCCACAACAACCCACACCCAAGCCTGGGAGCTTGTGGCTAGGTGGGTAGGACTCTGAAGTCCTCTGAAGGGCCTATTGCCCCATACCACCAAGCCCATACCATAAAGGGGTGTGGGGGACTCCACCATGGGAAAAGAGTCCAAGAGCTACATACGAGGAATGAACGACAAATGAGTCCAAGGGTCCTGTTTATAGACTCTTTCAAGGAAGTGGTCCAATTCGCAGTCTATAGACAACCCACACTTGGCCAAACACCTTAGATGTAGGCACCCATCTTGATGTCCTTTGGGTTTCAGGATGTAAGACCAAGCTAAGTACAACCTTGCTTCTAAGTCAAAGAAGAGCACGTTTTTGTGAGTCATAGTGACCATTCCAAGCCTATAGACTCTACAACCTTGAAAGACACAATATTACAACTTTCTAGGATGTCATCTTTGATGAATGCTCTACATCACAACCTAAAGCATAAAAACTTAGGGTTCTCTTATATATTCCTCAAAGGGTCAAATTATTCTAAGGTCACATTTAGAAGCTTGTACCCCAAGTCAACATCGAAGGTCCAAATTACTCCAAGAAAAGCAAGAGAAAAAGCAAAGCCACTTGGTGGATTTTGTTCTTACACATCAACTTGATGATATTCCAAAGCCCTAAACCTTTCAACAAGCACGAGGATAAATCAAATGGGAAGAAGCTATAAAGTCAAAGATCTAACCCATTCACAACAACCACTTAGTGCATTAGACCTAGGCTTCCTAATCATCAAGTCATTGGAGTTAAGTGAGTCTATCCAATCAAGTAGAAATGCAATTGTACATTCAACAGAGACAAAGCTCATGCCATTCGTTAGAAAGAAACATTTGCTCATACAACAAGGTTTACTACCTCCTTGAGTGCTTGCAGCAAGTGCTCATTTTCATTGGCTCATTTACTATGACTTAATGGTGGCCTTCAAGAAGAAGTCTACATGGTGCCACCACAAGGCTCTAAAGTTCTCACCAAAGAAGATCATGTGTATTGCTTACACAAAGTATTATATGGACTAAAACAAGCTCCTCTACCATAGTATGAAAAGATCATAAGTTCTTTGAGGTCAATGAACTTCACAAGAGTATGACTTGAAAATGTTTATCAACATAATTCCCTAGTAGCGATTGTTAATGATCTTATGTTGATGTGATCCGATGATCACGTGATCTGATGATGACCACATTAAGCTTCTTATCTAGCAACTTCATCAAGAATACTTTATGATTGATCTTGCCCTACTTCATTACTTTTCCAGCATTGAGGACCGAGGTTTATTGGCAATCGCATGAAGCTGAATTTTCATCTCAAAGGAATATCTTTAATCTTCTTTCCAAGTATCACACAAACTAGTGTCATAGTGTTTCCACACCCCCAAAAACATATATAAATCATAGCTTTCAGATGACTGCGCATATAGACAATGTGCTTACTCTTTAATCTATTGAGTGAACACCCATCCACATATCTTTAACGTTGTTCTTCATCAATTTCCTATCATCATCGTCAAACTCATTGAAAAGAATCCCAAAGATTACTCGACATCATGGGCTTTGATAGCAAGGAGGCACCAAGATTTCTAGATATTCTCATTCAAACTTGAATACTTATTGGATATTCTGATGTAGAATTGGCTAGAGACAAATCCTCCCATTTGTCCACTTTTAAATTTATGTTCATGCTTTGCTCAGGTCCCATTTCCTCAGCACGTAAGATGAAGTTGATCACCGCTCCTTCATCCGCAGAAGTGTGGCACCTAGCATCCTATTTTGTAACTTGCATGGCCATTTCACTTCAACATTTGTTATTTGACATTGGTATTTTGCATGACTCTACTAAATGCATCCACACTAATAGTTAGTCTCCTTGGCAATTGCCAAGAGTATGATGTTCCATTCTTGGATAATGCACATCGAGTGACGAGAAATAAAACTATTTCATTCAAGAGAAGATCTCACATGATGAGATCATCTTGACGAAGTGCACCTCAAGAGAACGTGATGGACATGTTCATAAAACCTCTTTCACCAATTCCATTCCAATCTTCCTTCGCAACAAATGCCACTACACAAGGGGTGTTGAAAAATTGACAGTCAACACATGTTTCATTTTCCAAGTTTATGTTTATTTCGTTTTGTATATGAGTGTCTTCTTTGTGGCATTCTCATTGAATTTGGAAACTCTTGCCATGTAGCTAACATTTTTATAACTCCTCCTGAAGGTTTGAGATACAAATTCACCCCAGATAGAAGTATCTTGCTGGATATTTGCAAATCATTCAAAAGATAGCTGAAGTAATATATAAAATCCCCAACATGCAGTTTAAAGCTCTTCATTCAAAGATATTGTCAATTTCATTTGAAAATGAAGTCTAACATGCAGAGAAAGGTTAAGTTCAAAGAAATAGTGGCCTTTAACAAAGCAGTTGAATTTGGAATGTAATGCTTTGATTAGAAATGGAAATCACAGAAGACAGATACATGATTTTGACGACAATAAATAAATAGGAACTGACAGCAACTTTTTATTAAATGCCAAGAAAAACCCTGTGTAGTAGGGGCTATACTTACATGAGATGAAATGGCTTCTGGATATCCTACAAGAAGGCACTCAAAAAACTCTAAGCAAAACTGCGAAGTCCAAAACCAGCCATTTGTAAGAAGAATCGTACTTCATATTACCAATAAAACTACATCAAATGGGAATAAAAATACCATACGATCTTCTTGGACTAAGGCTTGGACTTCCACATTCTCCAGTGCTGACTTGAGCAGAGCTTTGGCATCATCATTATCTACGACTCCAACATGTTTCTCTCTTTTGAGAAGTGCCAATGAGCCAATAAGAGCACCATGCAAAGAATGCCAATCCTCCTGCAATCTTAGATGTATCATTTCGGGTAACTTCTGCGGATCTCCACCCCCCCAAAAACAAAACAAAAAAGCATGCAGATAACAATTAAAATACTCACAAGACGTGCTGCAAAAAATGCAGCAAAATGATGAAGGATTGTAGCATCAAAAGGTTTTGCCACAAAATGCATCCATAACTCCCCCAGCAACAGAATACCTGATTAAATGCAATCCTCCACATACTTAGATTCTACATCTGTTACATCCACAAAGCAGCAAGAAACAATGTAAAGGAAAAAACCAAATAGATTTTCTATTCTGAAGTGAGGTAGTATTTACAGTTCAAGAAACCCCTCTCTACTATAAATTCTGTGTAGAAGTCATACCTTCGGACCATAAAATTAAAATGTTGCATTTTTCAAACAGTTTGCATTATGCCCCTCTACTGGCAAGGTGTATGATCAAAAGTCGGGCTATACCATGTCCACCGAAGCATTCTAGTCTATCACTCGTGACTCCATATGAGGCTTAACATGGTTGCAAGCCATCATCTGTGTGTTTTTAGTTGTTTCGCATATGCATAAGTGTCTAAACAACAACGCAGAAAGTGGATGATAAGGCAATGAAATGCATTTCTGTTGGGTATAGTTTTGAAAGCAAAGGTTATTGTCTGTACCATACAGAGACTAGTGACATTTTGATTAGTTGCAATGTTGTTTTTGTAGAAGATGCAATTCAGCCCTTACTTTAATGTACCACGGAGACATCGGTCAGCTAAAAGGGTGTGTAAGACACTTTGCTTCCTCTTTTTACGGATGGACAGTCAAATGTTGCCCCTAGGAAAGCAATTTCTCAGTATTTGTGGAATTCAAATGTTGATGCTGATCCTTCTATTTCTTACGCAGATTTACATGATGCACTTATTGATCAAAGAGCTAACACAGAAGAGGCAAAAACTATGCTTACATGGTTGGTGCAGACTTTGAGAAATAGCAAGTTAGATGCGCCTTTGACGTATAGTAACCATTCAGGCTCTCAAAATGCTTTTTTGCATCAGATTGTTATGCAATGGTTGTCTCATGAGAATGAGCCTTCTCGTTTTGATGAAGCACAGAATTCAAAAACTTAGTTGGCTGCTATGCAATTAGAATATGATGCTATTATGAAGAATGGTACTTGGTCTTTATGTGATTTACCTCCATGCAAAAAAGACATTCGCATTAAATGAGTATACAAGCTTAAATGTAAGCCTCATGGAACATTTGAGTGATCTACATTCCAACCATGATGAACTACAAATGCACATATGCTACGAACGGTGGTCATTCGGCACGTGATTTAGATGAAGAAGTGTATGTATTTCCGCCCCGTGGTTGTGTGCAAAAAAGGGCATGAAAACAAAGTGTGCAGTTTGAAAAAGGGAATTTATGGATTGAAGCAAGCACCAAGTGCTTGGTAAGAAAGGATACATGTCTACTTCCTAGCACATGGATTTGAGAACAGTCCAAGTGAGAGCACCTTACATGAAGAAGTGTATGTATTTCAAAACCGTGGTTTTGTGCAAAAAGGGCATCAAAACAAAGTGTCCAAATGAAAACACCATTGTATGGATTGAAGCAAGCACCATGTGCTTGGTATGAAAAGATGCATGCCTACTTGTTAGCACATGGATTTGAAACCAATCCAATTGAAAGCACTTTAAATGTTAAGGATATCCTTCTCACTAGTCCTAGTGAGAAGCATATTGCTGAATTTAAGGTTAATTTGCATGCCTCTTTTGAAATATCGTATTTGGGACATTTGCATCATTATTTGGGCATTCATTTTATGCAAGTTGATGTGAAAATAGCTTTGTGTCAAACAAAATACATTGACACATTGTTGTAATGTTTTGGCCTTGAAGATTGCAAACATAATGCCACTCCCATAGAAACGGCTTGATATGCAGTTTACTATCTTACAGATGAGCAGGTTAATGCATTGCCTAGGTGTGGAGCATTGGCAAGCCGTCAAGCGCATCTTTCGCTACTAGAGTGGTCCTTGGTTACTTCGATTGTTTTATCCCGAGAGGGGATCATTATCGCTAGATTTACATGCTTTTCTCATCTAGATTGGGTTGGTTGCTATGAAACTCGTATGTCCACTAGTGGTTTTTGCTTCATGCTTGGTTGAGCAAGATGCAACCTATTATGGCCACTTCTAGTTGTGAGCCTAAGTATAGGGAAGCTTTCAGAGCTCGTGTTGAGTGTGTCTTGCAATTTTTGGTTGATTTGGGTGTTGGTCACTGACTAGCCTTCTACCACCACTATCTTTACTACGGTCAAAGCACATGGGCAATTGCAAGGAAATGTGCTCCATGCTCGCACAAAGTACATTGAGTGCATTATCATTATTTCAAGGAGAGACTCTGCTTAAGAGATTAGTTTGGCTTATGTGCCCACACAAGATAATGTTGGAGACCTTTTCACAAAGGCTTTGCCTAAGAGAAGTTTGAAGCTTTTCGCAAAGCTTTGAATTTACTTCCTTTTGTTGATTGATTTCATTCCACATAGCTCGGCACTTCCTTATACATGAGTGTCAGTTCCTTGTTCATGCATCACTTCCAAGGGGGATTTGTTGATATATTTCGGTGATGATGTGTGAACACACTTAGGGCCATTGGAGCACTTTTTTCCCTCTTTAGAAGGTTTATTTCTTCTCATTTGTATGTACGACTATAATCCTAACGGGTCACTTATCTTTGTAGGTTCATTTAGGAATACAATCAATATTGCGTTGTTCTCCGAGCTCCTTCTTCATTGTGCTTCCACAATCCTTGAATGGGTTATATGTGAACCCAAAAGAAGTGAGATGCTATCCTAGTAGTGGTAGATAGATTGAGCAAGATGGCTCATTTCATACCCATGCAAGAGATGGTAGAAGTCCCACAAGTAGTGAAGCTATTTATTCAACATGTGCTTAGATTGCATGCTAACATCCATAGTTCCACATAGGGATGTTAAATTCACAGGACATTTTTGGAAGTTTGTCTTTGACGAGCTTAAAGTGTCATTAAAAATGAATAGTGGTGACCATCCAAAGACACATGGTCAAACCAAGAGGGTCAACCAGATTTTAGAGGATAAATATTAGACCTCATAAGGTGAGGCAGATGTCTCCTTTTTAGATGAAATATGGCATGAATCCCATTGCTCCTAGTACCATAAGAATGCCAAAGAAATGTCCTAGTGCTATGGAGTTCTTAGCAAACCTCTAAGAAAACTTAGAAATAGCTAAAGCCAAGATGTAGCAAGCACATGATAGGGTTAAAGAATATGTTGACAAGAAGAGATCTCCTAGAGTCTTTGAGGAAGGACTCAGGAGATAGAGTCTTTCTTCAAGTGCCAACAAGATCAACTTCATTTTCCATAGGGAAGTGCATTAAGATTTCACTAAGGTTTTGTGGTCCTTGGAAGGTAGTTAAAAAGCTTAGTGATGTTGCATATCGAATAGAGCTTCCTCGAAAGAGTCCATCCAATGTTTCATGTCGATAAACTTAAAAAGAAAATTTCTAAGGAGGATAACCTAATAGAAGTTATTATTTCTTTGCAAAAAAGTACAACACATATCATTCTCCAAATAGGATACTAGATAGGAAACAAAAATGGTTGAACCGTGCCATCCACGAGTTCCTAATAGCTTGAAGAGGATTACCACTTACAAATTCTAGTTAAAAATCAGAAGCTCTCATTAGCAAGTACTTTTCCTCATTCATCATTGAAGATAATGATCTTTAAAAGTGGGATAGTGTTAGACATCTGTATGAAATGACTATCTCTTGTGTATGGGACAAGGGCTAATAGTCAAGGTCCCTAGTCTAGGGGATATCCTAAGGTCCTTGGCATAGATAGCAAGAGTGAGTGTGTATGATGACCACATGTCACACTAGACCGCTCTAAGACTATCTATTTATGGAACAAGTGGATATAACGGATGGGAGGTGAGTTGCACACACAACATTACAAGTTTCCTCTTATGTGAAGAGCGAAGAAGTCTTAAATGCAAACAACAAGAAAACTCAGCATTCACATAGGAGAATTTCAGCTTCAATATCCATGCATACCTACCATGGATCCTAAAGGGAAAATTCAAAGCTCACATGAATATTTGAGTCTCATAACTATTGGACAAAAATGCATTCACCACTCTAAGAAGTATCGAAGTCATGATTGAAGAGCTTTATTAAATATAATAGAAATTTCACCTGATTGTAGTTCTAATGCAAACTTCATACACTATAATCCATATTTTCACTAAGCTTACAATGGCTTCCATGTGAATCCCACATTCCTATATATGTTCCATCTACTGAGCTGTAATGGGAAAAGAACACACAATATATACAAACTCCAAAAGGATGATATATATAGACATAAACTATCACGTTCATTATAGATACTTGTTATCCAGGACAAATAAGATATTTTGATGCACACATGAAAGATACCTCTGGCCCTCATTACAGCATCTGTTGATGTCAATATATCCCCCATTTCAGAAACCTTCATCATTCACAAAATTCAATTCTTGTGACAAAAGCATTTCACCCATATTAAAATGAATTATTCTGAGCTGACAGTTCCTAAGCATTTGACTTCAGAATGTAAACTTACTAATCGTGGTAAGGAAAGAGCATTTTTACTGATAAGTTCAGCAATAGCATCACGACCCTCTATCTGCAAGGCAAGAATTTGTCATAACATTTCAGGGATATTCATAACCACCTTCACAAAATCAGATTTATGCGAACTTACAGACTAGATATAAGAAATAAAAACACAAATACATAAGAAAATACAAGAATGATGACGGTTACAAGTTGCGCAAAGGAAAAAGATAAATGATTTGCCTGGGTGGTCAACTCATCAAAGAAATAAACAAATACAGCTTTCACATATAAAAGATAAAGCCAGGAAAGGCATATTAACTGAACAATCAGTTGTAATAAAACTGATTTTGTAATTAAAAATTAAGCCCTAAAACTTACATCAGCACCATCGGACAACAGCACTAGCCGTTGAGCACAAGCATATTGGCACCAAGATCAAGATACCGACATCAAGACCAAGACACCAGCGCCAAGGCTAGGACCAACACCGGGACCACAACTGTTGTCAGGATCTTGCTCACGCGCAAACAGAGGTTACGAACGCAGAAAACACACAAAAGAATAGAGAAAGCAAAAGACGAGACTGAACGCAATATTGGGTGCAATCTCCCCCATGCACTCTGTTTCGACAGTCCACAGAGTGCATGTATTTATAGGAACTTTTGATTACGTCGAAAAGAGTGGTTACATGAGAGCGGCTTCGAAAAGCAGACGTGAAACTAAAAGTTGGTAACTTTTACAGAAAGCCATTGCTTTCAATAACAAAAATTGCGGTCTACAACGACCCTTATTCTAACCATTACTTTTCTAACTGTTTCTAACAATAGAACCTCTACGCAGGCTTATTTACAAGCTAAATAATAATTATTCGGATTATTGATATCCGCCCTTTCACGCCTTGCACGCTCCTCACGAACCTTCAGCTGCTATATCAGAAACATCAAAAACACATTAATACATCAATAATTTAACACTCTAACAATGCATTGTTCAATAATAATTTAACACTCCAACAATGCATTGTTCAACATATTCCATGTTACAATCCAACAATGCATTGTTCAACATATTCCACGTTACACTCCAACAATGCATTGTTCTCCATGTTACAATCCAACAATGCATTGTTCAACATATTCCATGTTATACTCCAACAATGCATTGCTCAACATATTCCATAAGTTATAACAACAACCAAGACACCAACCTCAAGTACCAATAGCTCCACCTTCATCTTCACTCTAACATGAGTATTGGCATAGTGGCACAAAGACATGGTGTAGGTGATAATGGGTAGACCTTTAGGGGCAGTGAGGTTTGTTCGAAGAGCAATTAGACACTACAACGCTCCCATTGATGGTGATAAGAGACACAATAGACAATCACACAATACATGGAACAATCAAAGAGCCACTAAAAACTTCATACCCCCTAGATTACAACAAGCTCTCTTCAAAATTGCTAACACAGACTTCTACTTGGAGTACACTTGGTCACTTAGGTACAAGATAGGGCACTTGGACAAGGAAGCCACTAGGAAGTACACTCAGAGTACAAAGGAATTGGAATTGGGACGAGGGAACAAAACAAAACCAGCCAGACTACAATTAAAATTGGCACTAAGGGATCCCCTTGGGAAGTAAGTGTGGGCACAAATCCACAAGGAGCACCAACTCCCAACCAGGCTTTTCCATAAGTGGCTCCTTGTACCACTTCTTCCAAGTGTGATAGTTGCAGAGCTCTAGGCTTTGATCTGCATTGGTAGATGACCACAGATCATCCCTGCGTCGTTCCACCTTGTCCTTTTATAGAGGAGGATAATGAGCTCTTGAAGTCACCTATTGTCATATCTTTCCCATCCATCATGATATATTGGAGAGGACGAGTTCTCATATTCTAATTACACAAAAAACTAGGAGAAGAGAGTGGGGAATGATCGTCAAATCCAAGAAGCAAGAGAGGGGGGTAATTTTACATGAGTACTTTTGGAGATTGCATGGGATATGCCCTTGAGGAAGCATGCACCTGGAAGGAGATACTCTAGAGAGAGAGAGGGATCGACATGGAAAGAGAGGAAGGAGAAGAAAAGTAAATGCCACCGGGCAGGAAGGGAGGTACATGGAATCTATGCCACTTGGCACTAGGAGAATCTCATACGCTTACTTTTGCATGTCAGGCAGGAAAGGAGTAACATTTCAAAGGGTATACATCAAAAATTCTTGTGAGGGGGCTTCTTTTATCCGAGTATCTAAGTACCAATATCTTAGAGTACATAGTATTGTACCTTCGAGTACATAGTATTGTACCTTTGAGTACAAAGTATCGTACATAAATGTACAAAATACCCTATCAAGGACAACAAGGTACATTTCAAACATTTGGAAGTATGCTTCAATCATTGGAAAGTGCCCTTCAATCGTTGGAGCGGATGTGAGTGAGTAAAGGAGCTCTACACATGGATACTGGCAAAGCGACATTGGGACACGAAGCACCCGCTCACCGGCATCAACACACTCGCATTATCACATTGAGACTAAGACACCAACACCGATACTTGCATTGGGGCAACGAGACACCAAGGCATCAGCATACGAACATGAAGAAGTTGCAACTATGGGTGCAAACACACATATACATACACACACACACATACATACACAAACACATATGCATACTCATACTCATACACACACACATCATACATGATACATCATCCATGATACATCATACATAAAACATCATACATACATAAAGATATGTTATATATACATAAAGCAAATGTAATGTGAAGTGATTCACTGATGCATAATTTTGTAATGAATACCAAAACATCATGAAAAGAAAGCCGAAACTTGAAACTACCAAAACATCCAATTAGCACTGGATCTCAAGATAATACAAATTACAAATTTATTCTTATAAGATAAGAAATATGATGACAAATTGACATTGCAATTTAATGTACAAAATGGAACAGTCAATTGTCAACCCCATTGCCAATGGACAATGCACTGTGCACATATGAATCATGATGGTGTATCATGTGACATAACACAATTAGGCATAACCCATTAGGACCTAACACATTGAGGACTTCAACATTTGCAGCCTGCTCATTAGCTATAGACTAGGTCAAGAGGCCCTCTACAACACAATGCATACAGTGATACAGAAAATCTGCAACTGTTTCACTTAAGTCTCTGCCGATAGCTGCAATCCGGGCTCTCCTCTTTGGTACGATGGCGAGCGGGATGCCCAATGGTGATTTTGTATGTGCCCAATCATGCTATCTTGTATGCTAACAGATAGCCAATACATTACATTTCGTTCTCCTTAATTCCATTCCTCATATGCTCTTAATTAGTCCGCAATCCGATTCCTCTCTCGTAACTGCGGAGCATTTTCATTCTCTCCTTCGATGTACTTCCAGTAGCCTTTTCCCATTAGGAAATTCTTCATTCTGAATCTCCAAGCATGGAAGTTGTTCTTGTCCAGTTTATCGCTCATAAGTTGACTCATTCCATCTGCATTTGCCATTTCTGCAGCAATTCACACAATGTCACGTGGGGACGTGTCTCCATGCCCTAGGGACGCAAGGACTCCGTCCTCGACTCGATTGGAGGCGGGACGCCAAATGGGGACGGTATCCGTCCCCCCACACATGCCTGTAACAGCCATCCGTCCCCGGGATGCGTCCCCGGACATTTTCATGTGATGGAAGCTGTCCGGGACGGGATGGCAGATCTGAAAGTTTGCAGGGAGACTTTTCAAGAGCTAAAATTGAGTTCCCATTTGTGATTTTGCTTACCAATCTATTTTTTCCTTTCTTTGATATATCTAGAAGGTCGTTTCGGCCTCAAAGACAAGCATAGATAGGAGTCATTTGAGCTCATCCCGCCACACATTCACTTAGAGGCTTCATAGCAAGGCTCAAGCATTTCATGTGTGAACTTTGAAGGCTTGAGCAAGGTTCCATTGCATGAAAGGAGATCTTTTCAAAGAATGGGAGGTCACATAGGGGTCAAATCAAGTGGGCAAATAAAGAACATGAAGAAGAAGAAGCCATTGATTATGTTACAAAAAATGAGACTGCCCACTTGGATTCTCTACATTCATTACATTTATGTTCAAGTCATATGTAGTCATTTTGTGGATTGAGAGGTTATCATGATTATTCTATATCATGTATGCTAGATGATGATTGACCCTTGAGTCTTAGCTCTTTTCATGTATATGAAATTTTCATATGATGATGATGATGATTCATAATCTTGTTTTTGACATAATGGATTACATATGACTCGTCACTTGTCTCTTTTGGAATCAACTTTGAATGTTAAGCATACTCTCCACATGTTTGTACTTAAAGAACAACCTTTTCTCTAAGGTTTTGTTCTTATTGGTCATTTCATGTGTTAACTCAGTCATTGTACATAACTTTCATTTAAATATTTTTAAAAAATCAACACTTTTTTAGTGTCGTCCCGGGGATGTGTCCCCGGGACACCCTAAGCTCCGTCCCCGTCCCGGGGACACCACCGTTCCCAGGCCCCGTCCCCGTCCCCATGTGAATTTGAATTCACAACACTGCAAAACA
This sequence comes from Ceratopteris richardii, assembly GCA_020310875.1. Taxonomy (NCBI): domain Eukaryota; kingdom Viridiplantae; phylum Streptophyta; class Polypodiopsida; order Polypodiales; family Pteridaceae; genus Ceratopteris; species Ceratopteris richardii. The sequence goes on from CM035428.1 coordinate 7,636,394, forward strand.
CTACAAGAAGGACTTCTTCTTGAACAGTGTCGCGACTCGCACTATGACGTGAGAGTTCGATCTCAAAAAAACACAGTTTTCGTGTATCAAGAGTACATGGAATCGCTTGAAATTCTGGATCTGGAATATATGAGTGTTGCCGAACAAAACGCAAGTTACAGTTTTGCAAACTGACCTGGTTTTTCTGTGGGCCCCACCTTGTGGGCTCAAAACGGAGGTCGAGATGTTCTGAAACACTGATTTGACAAAAACTAGTGATCCTAAAGGACTAACTCTCGAAAATATTTTGAGGTTTTCTACCTTCATGCCAATTTTCGTAGCAATTTGAGATCGTTTGTGAATCGCGCTTTCTAAACACCTCCTCACGTACTCTTCACCGTCCGCCTTCTCCACGAGCTCTCTACAGCAACACTGGCTCTGATACTATGTCACGAGGAAGGAGATAAGGAAGAGAGCTCACACACACACAATCAAAGAGAAGCACATGCTCAGATTGAGACAAGGAAGAATGATCTTCTTCTTCTTCTATTACATAAAAAGGAATGTACAAGAATGACCTAAAAACAAGAATACAACTACTGCAATATATAAAGACCAGTACATAAGGAAAAACCTAATGTCCGCAAATGAGTGAGCTTGCAAGAAACAAATGTGCCATCACTCTCGATAGATAAATCTGATAAAGCTCAATGAAGTGTCCCTAACATATACAGGTGTGACCACTATACACGTCAAACAAATAAAAAAAATGATACGTGTCATCCTAAAACATCACATGTTGAGCTTGATATCTCAACAGTAAGATCCTCCTTCTCCTACATGTGACCATATGTAGGGATGCTCTTCTTGTACTTGCCTCCTTTCTATATGCAGTGATCGAACTCGATCCATTTCGAATGATCAAGTCCATCCAATGACCACAGACCACTTTGATGCCTCTATTGACATTGGTACGGCTTCGTGCTTGCCTCACATCTATAAAAGATAGCTCTCTATAAAGCTCCAAAAGCAAGAACTCATCATCATCCTCATGCATCTTGTCTGTGGTGCTCAACACCGATTAAAACATATCTATATAAACCTAAAATAAAAAGAAATAATTTTTTAGAAATTCATACATTATAATTTACGATTATAATTTATATATGAAAATTAAATTACACTTACTTGCTTCAATGTCTCCATGTTTTATATTCTCCAACATTCTTAAGTTAGTATAATAGTAAATCAACTTCTCCATCTCCTCAAGGCTAAAGCCTATTCCTCATTTTCATATGGATGAGAGAAAAGGCACTTCAATTTCTCTCACATGCTTTGGATTAGCAATCTTATGAGAGAACCCTAATAGGATATGTAAATAAAGTGAAGAAGTAGAATCCGAAATTCTACCACCAAAAAGGAGGCTTCACCATTGAAGCCCTATCCCAATATGAGGGGAATGTGAATGCCGAGTTCCCTCTTTCATCCAAGTAACAACTGATCTTCTCTAACATCTCATTATGTAAATAAGAGGGAACAACTCGTGGCATGTATGAAAGTCTATTTGAAAGTAACCCAATATCTGTATATGGTGATTGCTTTTTAAATGCAGAATGCAATAGATCTGCAAATCCATGCATGGGTCTATGCATCCATGTCCATCTCCTCAATGTCACCTAATAAAAAAAGAAGTAGCTTATAAGTACTTGAAAATTATTAATTAAAGAATGCTTTTCAATTTAGTAATTTAAAAACATTTCTTACCTCAATCACTTCATTAGCTTGCTCCACAGTGACAAGAAAGGATTCCCTAATATCATCTATGGCTCTCCTCATCATATGTACGAGTAGCCCCAATGTGGCACCCTCACAATCTGTCATGCATAAAACTTTATAAATTGGTTTCAAAACATTTAAGACGGATTTCTCATTCTCCCAAAACTCCTCATCCAAGCATATCCTCTACATGCTCTTTGATTCCTGCAATGAGCTCTTATCCCAATCATTCCATAGAGGAGAGACCATTGTCTATGTAAGAGGGATTCTGATCTCAAGTAGGCATGAAAGCACAATCCACATATATGCAAAGCGAGTGGTAGCTGGCTATTTTATTTCAAGCCTACTATGCTCTCTAAACATTGATAACACTTTCCCTTAAGCTTACCTACAAATATAAATATCAATACACATATCATGATCATGATTCATGAAAGTTAGAAACATTATTATAATAAAAATTCATGCACATGCATTGTGCACGTGCACATGCACATGCATTGTGCACGTGCACATGCACATGCATTGTGCACGTGCACATGCACATGCATTGTGCACGTGCACATGCACATGCATTGTGCACGTGCACATGCACATGCATTGTGCACGTGCACATGCACATGCATTGTGCACGTGCACATGCACATGCATTGTGCACGTGCACATGCACATGCATTGTGCACGTGCACATGCACATGCATTGTGCACGTGCACATGCACATGCATTGTGCACGTGCACATGCACATGCATTGTGCACGTGCACATGCACATGCACGTGCACATGCACATGCACGTGCACGTGCACGTGCACGTGCACATGCACATGCACATGCACATGCACATGCACATGCACATGCACATGCACATGCACATGCACATGCACATGCACATGAATTTTTATTATAACAATGTGCATGTGCACAATGCATATGCATGTGCATGTGCATGTGCATGTGCACAATGCATATGCATTGTGCACATGTGTGGATACTAGACTCTACATGATTCATGAAGCATGATAAAAACTTTACACAAAAAATAGAATTACCTATATCCTCCATCAATAGATCAAGACACTGTGTAGCACAAGGAGTCCACACGATATGCTTATATTCTTCCTCTAAGAGCTTTCCCATACGCTGACAATTGCTTGCATTGTCAGCTACAATTTGTACTACATTTTCAGCTCCCAGTTATGCATATAAATTTGAAATTTCCAATATATTATGATCGATGAAAAATGCCCAAAATTCAATCGCAAATAAAATAGACTATAAAATTAAAGTCAATAAATACATTAAAGATTTTATCTCCGCTATTGCTTTCTTGATATTTAGATATGAAAGCTCCGGTGGTTTTCTTTCTCTTTTGCCCACCTCTACTGCACGTAGAAAGAATGTACCAATTAGGCACGATACAAGAATGTTAATGATGCTCCTATTCTTTCTATCTCTCCATCCATGGGAGGATGGCAGATCCATACCTAGACCATTTTTCTCTCATTGGAAGAAGAGAGTGGTCAATTTTCTTCTTCTCTTCATCAATTTTTCTTTTTCTTAGATCTGCATAAGAAGGTCCCATCCATCCTTGACATGGGGTCATCTTCGAGATTGCCTTCACGGTAGCCTTCCATTGCTTTGAGTTCAAAAGATTAAAAGACAAATTTTCGAGAATTACCAATTTAGTGATCTCCGAGTCAGCAATCTTTTGCTTCTCCTTGAGCCTTGTAAGAGATGTCCTCGTATGCCCAAAGCATCTCCTAACTCACTTTGCCTTTGATATGTAGAAGTCTTCCCCCTTGGTCATTGTGAAATGTTTGGCATATTCGATGCTTGATAATGTGATTAGGCATCTTGGGATGTTTCGGGGACATTTAAGTGGGGTGATGGTTGAGGAGTGGCACTATACCCTCTTACATGTGTAGGGCCACCGGATGAAAGGCCCAAATTCTTATGCTTAATTTCATTGGCAATGCAGTCCGATATTTCTTTTGATGCTTCCACTTGCCTTCCTACCTTTTTGAGGTGTTGTAGAAGCCTTGTAGCTCTGCTAGTGTACCTTTTTCCTCAATATTTGCATCTCTGATGGCGTGAATTGGACTTCTTGGTGTCCTTTTCAACACCAATGCAATGAAAAGTGAAAGCTTCATGCTTACCTTTCACCATTGCAATTGGAAAGATAACGGTTGCAAATAAGTGAAAATGTGTTATATGCGAAGGTTGGAATGGTAAGGGAGATAAATGGGATTCTTGGGAAGGAGAGGGAGAGGCTAGGGAAGGCTTTGGAGAAGGTTAGGAGGGTGAGAAGATGGTGTAGGAGTGTTGTAGAAGGGTTCAAAAGCACAAAGGGCAGGGAAGACTAAAAAAACCCAAGGGCAGATATAAGCAAATGAGGAGATTCGAGAGAGTCAAAGTCCCAAGTAACGTCTACTTTTTTAAACCTTCGTACGAGTTCGTACAAGTACGTAAGGTACAATTCGTACATAGCAATCGACTCGTACTCGTACCGATACCAACTATGGATAGTGTGTGTGTGTGTGTGTGTATATAATCTGTCTAATTGAAGCGTTGTTTTATAAAACATCATCATGGTGGAATGTTATGCAGTTTTGGTGTGCAAAGAAGTGTATGAAGTGTACTACTACAATAGTGGATGGTAATTATATATGTGTATGAATTCAAGCTACTTCTCAATGATTTTTTTTTCTATGCAACTTTTTTAAGTTAGCTACAGTATACATAATCACTCCCTAATTGAACAATGTCTTCAGCACGAAAATTAGCTACGTAAATAATCTCCTTAGCAACAAATGCATTCTTCAAATAAATGCACCCCTCCTTCTCAAAGTGCTCAAGTAGCAAAATGCTTGCTTGTAATGGTCCATATCCAACCTATATTTCACGAATCGATTGATTAATTTAGAGGGCTTCCTTGGAGGAAGGTACATAATGAGATTCCATGCACGAAGAAGAAAAAAAGAAACCTTTGTTTGCAACCTTAAATATTAAAAAAAGAAAAATATGCATATTACTTCTATGATCCCTCGTCTTCTCTAGAAACATTCAATGACATTGATTGCTCCCTTTGTAGAGCACATTTTTTTGACTCAAACGTCTTGCATCTCACTTTGGCTTGAACCACACTTATGCATAGCAACTATGTGGGAAGGGATGTCAAGGTTGGACATGACTTATGTGAAGGTATGCATACTATAAGAAATTTGTCTTCTCCTCCTCATATTAGAAACCATCGCAAGGTGACCCATCACAAAACATAAAAGCATCCATCTTTCTATCAATTACAAGAACCCGTCAGCTGAAACCATGCACCTTCAATTAAAATAGATGGACTTGATGTTAGTTCTTAATGCAGCTAGCTCTCAATTACAAGAATCCATTGGCTGAGAATCTTCCCTTTCAATTTAAAATAGATGGACTTGATGTTAGTTCGCATAATGATCAACACTAAACTTGTTTGTTGCTTAAACTAGGATGCCTCTATTTTAGACAAGTCGCATGTTATCACATTTGACAAGGCTAAGTGCGCAATTATATCTCATCCGATGCTTTAGTTCCATCCACATCTTTTATTCATAAAAATGTGAATCCTTCATACTAGTCGCTTTATATAAATTTCTCTAATATTATCTATCTTCCTTTCTCACAAGTTAAGAAAACTTTACTGCATTCGTAGAAAGCTTGCAAAGAGAATTTTCTATCCACGTATGCATGTAATTTTGATCATTGGAAAACGAAACGCTCACAATAGGATGGACTATACAGCCCTTCTATATAAATATACACTCTGAGAACAGACTGTCTAGACCTCAACTTGCAAAATCCATTTTTTTTTTTGGTAAGTTTTTACTTCCTCACCATCTACTCTACAAACTTAGGGAACATATAAATACAGACTTCTCTATACTTGCACTGGAAGCACGTGTGCGCAATTGGGAGACGATTGTTAGGAATCTCGCTCTTTTTCATCTATTCTATATTCATTTTACCCAAATAAGCATTCCAACATTCATCTCATATTTCCCAGCTACCACCAGCTCAAGTGCACCAGCTTAGAGCTTAATAATTATTTTTGTGGTTTTCACCTATCCGTCTTGTTCCCTGAACACTCTTCTTCAGCTACCTCCCAAGCAAAAAAAAAAAAAAAACACAGGCACACAACAAATGTATAAGCACCACAAAGATACAAAAGAGAAGACCTGATGGGAAGAAGGAAGGTCAGTGTTGACATAAGCTCTTAAATGCACGAGCCAGGATGAAGACAGTGGAGTACCGTCCATCCTACGACAAGTTCTCAAGACAGCATACACTGAACGCGGCTTTAGACTAATAAGACACCAAATGCCATTAGAGTAGAGGTATGATCAAAATATATTTTTGAGACCCAAACTACTCAAGTGTTCAACATCGCTTTAATCGTGCTCGCTCTTCCCGGCACACAATGAACTACAGTAATGTACTAAAATTTATACACGTAGGACCGTTCGCTAAAATGGAGTGAGCAGAGAGAAGTTTATTATATGTTTAAAGCTTTAGGTTTCGCTTCTCGAGTACCAATGCCTTCTCTTCTAATTCAATCAACAAAAGAAATGAATACAAGACTTGCAACGCAAAATTTTCAACTAAATGAAAAATGTTGGCGAATTGGGTAACTTATGCTTAATTTTAATCTCAAGATCTTTGGCCATTCACATGAGTGACCAAACGGTGTCACAATGATTCGAGATGAATATACAAAAGATTAATTTACATCAATTGGAATCCATAATACTGGCATGTATGAAGGACATGAACCCTAAGTGGATTGGGAAGGTGACTCATTTAACTCAACATCATCAAAGAGATTCAGTTCATCAAGAACAATGACTTTAAATGCATCTCTGACTTCTTCAAAAGTGTGTCATAGATGCTTTTGAGTTGTTTTGAGGAGAGACCAGAAAGTAGTATGATCCATCACCATGGCCTCTTGTGCTTGCAAACTAGCAATGTGAATATTGTACAACATCGCTTTGGCTTGAGCCTCCGCAAGTTGTTGTGCAATGTCTTGTTACACAAATATTGAGACAAAACGCTTCACAGCTGTATGATTAACCTTGTCCAAATCAACACAAACTCAACCTTAAGTGGGAAGCAACCTTCTTACGTAGATCCTTAGTAGCTGTCGACACTAAATTTAGGCGAGTAGCTTTGCTCAATAATGTAGCATTATCGAATTGGAGATCTTGAACACTACGTAAGGAATGATCATGTTCACTACAACTGTTGAAGTTGATAAGCATTTTCATATATTGTTGACTGTAGACCTCCATTTTGCTTTAGAACAACAGTGACATTAGCTTGATGATGATCATTTGCCACCTGCAGATTGTGAACTTGGTGTAAAGCATCTTCCCATATTTTAGTGGTCAGTTCAAAAAAATCTTTAAAATTTTGGGTTTTTCATTTCTCCTGGTCCACCAAACCACGCAATCATTTGCAAGAAGCGACTCTTTTGATCAAATGAGCTTCCACTGTAGAAACACATTTATGTAGTAACTCATGAACAACCAAAAGGGATTGATTACATTGTTGCACCTTATTAAAATGATAACCTATCATCTCATGGGCATGAAGCAAAAAAGAATCAACACCAACCACGTCTTGTGACTCGAACGCTTGGTTAACACCAAAAGACCAAGAAGAATCTAAGGGCACATGTAAGTAAGGGTGCCATCCACGAGGGGGCCTAGGAGGTGTATGCCAAGATTGGGTAGATGGCGAGATCAGGGAATGCATATTCCATCCTCATGATGGAGACTCGTGTCTAGGAAGTGGAAGGGCGAGTTTGTTCTGCAGTAGGGGATATAGGGCGAGCTGATGCTATGGGCAAGTCCACCACAAGAAGTGGATTTGGTGAGGAAACAATTGATGGGGCCACATAGGGAGAACTAGTTGGAGGAACAAAAGGTGATGCTTCAATACAAATCGACGGGGGACTGGGCGAGGAAGGAGGAATGATTGTTGGAGAGAAAGGTGGAGGGACAAGGAGAGGAGGAGGTAAGTGGGGAATCAGGAACCACAAGAGAGGAGGAAGTAAGTGGGGAACTAGGAACAAGAGAGGAGGAAGTAAGTGGGGAACTAGGAACAAGAGCTGCATCAGGAACAAGTTCATGAGGTGATTGCTCCATGCTTGAACCAACATCATCATGACATGGAGCTCAGGAGCCAAAGATTCTTGTTACGAGGAATCCATGGGAATCGAGTTGCGTTGTTGTTTGTGAGAGCAATGAAACAAAGTTCCCACACTTTCATCATCATTGTCGGAGAGTGGTGTAACTATTAGGGTAGGAGCATCCATGGGAGCGGGAGGAGGAACCAAAGGAAGATGCAGAGGGGTTGAGGCGGCACTTGGTAGTAAAACAAAAAAGAGATAAGGGAGATGCAATAGGGTGGAAGGGTTTTTCTACAACTACCACATGATGGCTTGGCATTCCTTATGGGTTTTTGAAGTAAAAAAATTGGCCCAATTGATGGCCATGATATTGGCTTAAAATAGATAAGAATAAGACCATTTGGAGATACCATAAGGGTTATGTTGCAAGTTAAGGTAGACGATGAGAAAACACAAAATGGAGCGCACTAGTACAGGGCTAGTTGAGATGGAGTATTCATTTGAACTTTGTTTAGGGAAGAGAACACCCATGGCTTGAGGGGCAAGTGGTTTATGAGAATTCGCACCATCATGAGGAAGACGGAAGTGACAACCAACAATTGGTATGGTAATAGAATGGGGGGTGCTGCGGATGTTAATGTGCAAGATAACGTCAGAACTAGGGCATTTGGTGATATCACGAGTGATGGCCAATGCATTAGGATGAGGGAAGACAACATCCCATTGCAATAGAGCAAAGTTCTGAAATCTTTCGCAGGTAAGGTAGGAGGCCATCTCCTCATGCAAATCTTTCGCAGGTAAGGTAGGAGGCCATCTCCTCATGCAAGTGCTCCATGGTGAATAGATCAATAGCTCATAAGAAACAACAATGCACGAGACAAGAGAACTTGAAAACTAGGAACAAAGTGAAGGATGGGAATGGAAGAACTAAAGTTAGAAAGGAAAATCTTAGGAAACCATGACATCAAAATGCATGCAGCATGCGGTGTACCATGCATGGATTCATGGCATTACGCAGTTGAGGAACCGTAACAAGGATGTAACCTAGAGTCAGTAATGGGAGACCATAAAAGCCCTTCGATTAATGTCTCAAGTCTGAATGTGGTCGATCCTAACTGACCCGTACTGCGGTATGGTCCAAACCACTGAGCTTTGAATTTTCTTGCAGCACGATCCGATTTAGAATTATAAAATAGAACTAGTTGTGCTTTAGTAAATATCGATGCTTTGAGAAAATGATCATGGGTACATCCTTGGGAAAATTTGAAGCTTTTTCATCAATAAGAAACCGTTAAAGAGCTGGTCATTCAATGTGTGAAGTTTGTCCAAACGAGTAAGAATGGAATCCTCCGAAAGGAGTTTTCGCTCAATGGATACTCTTAAATTGGGAACGACGATCTATGTTGGGGTGATAACTTCCAAACCATATGCTAGCTTAAAAGGTGTACATCGAGTGGAAACTTTATAGGTCATATGATATGCTCATAATACAATAGGGAGAAGTTTATCCTAGCACTCTCAACAATCAACAATTAACTTCTTTAACATAGTAAGAAGGGTTTTGTTAGTGCTTCCAAACCATTAGCACAAGGATAATACAAAGTACTGAACTATGGATAATCTAGAAATAATGAGTAAGGGCAGTAATTAATTGATTAGCAAAATGGGTACCATAGTCGAAAATAATTTCTAAGGGAAGGTCGAATCAGGGAAAAAAATTGCAAGTTAAACAACATTCGATGACCTGAGCAGTGGCCAATTTCATCACCCAAACTTTTGCCCTGCAGGTGGCATAGTCATTATAGATTAAAATATAACGATTATTAATCAGGACAACAGGAGGAGTAATGGGCCCAATAAAATCCATCCCCACTTTGGAATGGATCCAAGGGCAAGATGGGTTGGAAGGGGAAGCGGGAATGAGGGAGTGGTTGATCGATGTGATGGCAAGGGTGACATGCCCAAACATAGTGATGTGTATCACGCTACATAGTAGGCCACCACAAATCACTCTCCAACAACTTCTTATAAGTTAAATCTATTGAAGATGACCTTTGATAGGATTCAAATGAGCTAGGGCTAACACCAAAGGAACTTCATGAGTCAACACATATTGGAGCCAAGCTTTTGATGGGTTAGAGTTGTACAATTGACCAACAATAAGGCAAAATCGATGACTATATAGGGCAAGTTTTTGGCAAGACGGGGGAGGAAGAGTATCAAGAGGACAACCCATTGTCAAAAGGTTCAATTAGGTATCATAATAAGAGGTGGCCAAATCCCATGTTATGAAGTAGATACTAGGATGAGAAGCACAAATAGTAGGGGAAGATTCATCCACTCCGATACGGGCTTCACCAAAATCTAATCTAGAGAGAAAGTCAACTAGAATATGAACATCCCCCATGCAAGTATTCACTAGAGCTCAGGCATTACAATAGACCCAAGACTTAGGTCAAGAAAAGAATTCAGAATCCATTGAGACCAAGATCATAACTAAGAAGAGAATGAGAGCTTGGAAGGATAGCCATGAGCAAATGAAGAGCCAATGGATGAAAAAGATGAGTGATCTCAAAGAGAGCCTAAGTGAAATGAAAGCCAAATTGATAGAGATTGCATCTCACACACCCTCTCAACCCCCACCACTCTCATCACACCGAAAACATCCCACTAAACCACCACTACCCAGAGCAGGATCAATCCTAGCAGATCCTAATCCAGAAGACTTAGACACGATGTTCAAGGCATATCGGGCCATAATCGAAGAAAGGCCAAATGTGGCAAAGTTAGATAAGTGTTATCCCTGAGCCGATTTAGAAATTGAAAAGGACTAAGCTTTGTGCGAAAATGGTAGAACTAGCCCATACCATGTTTGAGACTAGCCACCTTTTCAATTACACCAACTCGGTCAAAGTAAATTTGCATTTCGATGGATTGTTAGAAAGATTGGAGAGGATGTTAGTCAAGGTTGGGAAGTTGGCTACATGAAACGTAAGTAACAGCGAAAGTGAAAGGCTAAGCTTAGTTCCACTGATCCTGAAATCTCTTTTTTTGTAAATCAATACTCACAAGAGTTCTTGAGAGAGATTCAAGAGGAGAAATGGGTGAAGGAGAGCGAGAATCCTCTTCCCATTGAGATAGTGGATGATCTCCATGAGAAATTCCCACAAGACATTGCCTCTATTTACAAAGAATAGGAAGATAAATAGACTAGTGAATGATTAGACTTTGAATCCAATTCTCTATAGGAATTGCCTCATTTCACATGCCCCTGGGATTCTAAGTCTATTAAGATGAGAGCCCCTAATGTCATGGTAACAAACGAGGAGTCTATCATACCTAGGAACATGGATGTAGTGAAGAATACTAAGGTACAATGTCACCTCACCTTAGAGGAGCTATTGAAAGTGAAACCTGAACTGTGGAAGCACATAGAGAATCAAGTGCCAGAAGTAGCCAAACCACCCTCTCAGGTAGGGACACATAAGAAAATACCAAAGCTACCCCTTGAACAAGATTGGAGATATGAGTGAAGGAGAAGAAGGAAATACCTATCTCCCTCCCTATTACCTATCAGGCCTATACCACCAAGGCAATCTTGGACTTAAGTGTAGGAGTTGCCATTGCTACTAGCTCTTTATGGAAGCATTGGGGCAAGCAAGCACTCAGGCCAATGAGGATGAAATTGCAAATGGTAGATGCCCACATCGAGAAGCCTTTATAGCTACTAGAAGGGATAACTCTCACCACTTGTGGTGTAGAGTTTGAGCACACATAATCCATATGTGATTTTAGCAAGAACCATGCCTATGGGATGATTTTGGGTAGACCTTTCATGGGACAGTTGCAGATAATGCAAGATTGGGGAACCAATTCCTTGTACTTGCAACAATTAGATGTCACAACTAAAGTCAATCTCAAGGACTACTCACATAGAGATGTACCCCCTTTGCAACGAAACCCAATCCATAGGACACTGGACGAAATGGAGTCCGTACATTCCATAGGATGAGGATCCTCATGGATGCATGAGGACACTCATTTATGGATGTGTAAAGTTGCAGTCGAGGAAGACAAAACAGAAACCACTAGAGTCACTGGTGCTCATGAGAACCCTAGATCAATTCAAGACCCAACCTATGCACCTATGAGTTTCCCCGATGAAGAATTTGAACCCCATGGTTGGGCAAAAATTATAGCCACCGTGGACATAGTGGTCAATGAAGAATAGTGGAATCCCCACTACAATGGATGGCTATGACATTTCAGTTTTCACAATAGAACTAATCATATGTGATTTGGTTATCGTAGAGTGCAAATCTAGTATGAGTGAACAAAAGGAGGATAGTGATGAGGATGAAGAATCCATCCTCATGGAGCCTTTCTATGCTTTGGAGGAAGAGTACCTCTATTTAATAGAAGCTAGAACAAAGGAGCAAGAAAGACAAAAAGGAGAAGAGAAATTGATAGTGACAAGGGATAGTCATGATAAGAGGAAGAAAGGAAAGCAACCCATCACCAAGGCCATAGAGGAAGAAACTCTCTTTAAAGTCCTAAAAAACTTCAAGAAATGTGAAACAGAAGATTGAAAGGTCATGATACAAATGCCCAATAGAGAATCACTCACACGACTAGCATACGAGACCAAAGAGAAAACCAATAAAATTTTTGTGATCATAGAAGACGGTGAAGAAAAGTGCAAATATATAGGACATGATATAAGTGACGAAGAACAAAAGGAGTTGATTACCTTAGTGAGAGAATATAGAGATGTGTTTGCATGGAGGTATAAAGACTTGAAAGGAGTAGGCTCGGATATTTGTTCTCATAGAATTCCCATGTCTTTAGAAACCAAGCTATCTAAGCAAAAACCATACACATACGATGACAATTACATAGTCAAAATTTAAGAGGAAATAGACTGGTTGATAGAAGATGGATTTATCTATGAAAGCTTTGGTCATCTAAATTTTTCTAGCTTATTTTGCTTGTTGAAATCTAAAATGGTTTCATCTTTGCCCAAACTTGAGGCACCTTGTAAACATGCCTATGAAGGTTGTATTTTGGGCAAAATGTAGCATTCCTCCTTCCCAAAAGATGGTTCAGTTTGAGTTGCTCATAAAATTGCAGCTTGTTCATAGTGATGTTTGTGGTCCTATGTAGACACCTTCATTTGGGTACTACCTTTACTTTGTGCCTTTTATTTATGAATTATCTAAGCATGGATGGGTGTATCCATTGAAAGAAAAGTCCAAAGCGCTTATGTGCTTCCAACAATTCTTGGTTATGGAGAAAAATCTATGAGCATGTAAATTAGGCACCCTCCATTCAGATCAAGGTGGGCAATACATGTATTCTAACTTTAATGCATTTTTTATGGACCATGGGATAAAACACCCATGTACAGTGTCGTATACACCTAAAAAAATGGATTTCCTAAAAAAAGGAACATGTATCTCATGGAAATGGCAAGGTGTATGGTCAAAAGTCATGTGTTACCAGATAGCTTCTGGCTCGAGGCTATCATGTGTGCAACATATGTACTTAATAGGTGTCCCACCAAAGCACTATAATTGGTCACTTCATATGAGGCTTTGCATGGCTGCAAGCCATCTTTTGCTCATTAGTGTGTCTTTGGTTGTTTGACATATTCATTAGTGCCTGAACAACAATGCAAAAAGTTTGATGATAAACAATGAAATGTATTTTTATTGGGTATAGTTTGAAAAGCAAAGTCTATCATTTGTATCATCCATAGACTGAATGCATTCTAGTTAGCCATGCTGTTCTTTTTGTGGAAGATTCAATTCAGCCATTGCTTTCATGTACCAAGGACACACTAGCTAGCTCAAAGGATGAGTATGACACTTTCCTTCTCTTTTTATAGGTGGACATTCAAGTGTTGGTCAAAATGAGGCAAATTCCCAGCCTTTGTAGGTTCCAAATGATAATGCAGATCATTTCGTTTTTTATGCAGATTTACACGATGCACTTCTTGATGAGTGGGTTGACATAGAATAGGAAAAAACTATGCCTAAATGTTTGGTGCAAACCTTGATAGATAGCAAATTAGATGCATTGTTGACATATCATGCTTGTTTAGGCTCTCATAGTGCATCTTTTGCATCAGATTTCTATGAAATGGTTGTCTCGAGTCTCCATGATGAGAATGAGCCTATTTCTTTTAATGAATCACAAAATTCAAAAAGTAGGATGGCTGTTGTTAACTTCTCATCCGGTATCTGCCACTCCAATGCTTAATTACAGACAAAACAATATCCCCAACAACCATACAAGTCACACTCTTATCCAATGCCATACCAAATAGGTTGCAAGGGTTTTTGGCAGGAGGGTTCCTTGAATAGGGCCCTTGACTTTTCCTCACTCTTTGATAATCGTACTTCTATCTCTAATAAAACACGATACACTACCAAACTTCATACAATCACACCGAGTAAAAGGTTAGTTAGTATCTCATGAATCATCGATAGCAAGAATTAAGATCAATCATCCATAAGGAACATAATAGAGTAGAATATAGTAACATAAGAAGTTTGCCAAATTCTTGTTAGAGTTAGACGTCTGCGGAAGCACGCGAACAACACAAGGAAGAAGAAGAAGCTTGGAGCACAAACACACAATACTGAATGTATTACTAGAGAATGTACAAAGATAAGTAGCCCATTAGGGCAATAGACATATATACAAGCCGGGGGAAAAAAACCTCCTAAAGAGGGAAAAAAGTGCCCCGGCGGTCCTAGTGTGTTCACACACATCACTACCTAAATATATCAACAAATCCGCCCTGGGAGGGATGCGGTGAACAAGGAGCTTGCACTCATGTATAAGGAAGTGCCAAGCTATGTGGAAATCACTCCACAAAAGAAGTAAGCCCAAAGCTTTGCAGAAAGCTTCAAACTTCTCCCTAGGCAGAGCCTTTGTGAAAAGGTCTGCAATGTTCTCCTGCGTGGGCACATATGCCAAGCTGATCTCCCCAAAAGAGAACCTCTCCATGACATAGTGATAATGCACCTCAATGTGCTTAGTGCGAGCATGGAACACAGGGTTCCTCGCAACTGCCAATGCGCTTTGACTGTCAGTGAAGATGGTGGTGATAGAAGACTGGCCAACACCCAAATCAGCCATAAGGCATCTGAGCCACACGCACTCAATAGTCACTGTGAAAGCTTCCCTATACTCAGCCTCACAAATGGAAGTGGCCACAGTACGCTACTTCTTGCTCAACCAAGATATACATGAGCTACCAAGCATGAATCAAAAACCATTGGTGGACACACGAGTGTCATAGCAACCAGCCCAATCAGAGTCAGAAAAAGCATGCAAATCTGGCGGTAGTGATCCCCCCTTGGGATAAAATAACCCAAGTAGCCGAGTACCACTCAAGTAGCGAAAGATGCGCTTAACCGCCTTCCAATGCGTGACTCTTGGGCAATGCATAAACATGCTCATCTGTGAGACAGCAAACTGAATATCTGGCCGAGTAATGCATAAGTAAATCAAGCATCCAGCAACCTGCTGATAGAGAACAACATCAAATGCATCTCCAGCATCATGAAGACTCAATTGTAAACCTATCTCCATAGGAGTGGCAACAGGCTTATAGTCTTCAAGGCCAAAACGCTACAATAATGTGTCAATATATTTCGTTTGACACAAAGCCATTCCACCATCAACTTGCATAAACTGAATGCGCAAATAGTGATGCAAATGCCCCAAATCAGACATCTCAAATGAAGCATGCAAATCAGCCTTGAAATCAGCAATATGCTTCTCAATAGGACCAGTGAGCAGCATGTCGTCAACATAGACAACAATGATCAGAAGCACATCATTAGCACGCTTAACATATAAGGTGCTTTCAGTTGGACTGTTCTCAAAACCATGTGCAACCAGATAGGCATGTATCTTCTCATACCAAGCACGTGGTGCTTGCTTTAAACCATATAATGCCTTCTTTAACCTGCACACCTGGTTTTCATGCCCTTTCTGCACAAAGCCACGGGGCTGAAAAACATACACTTATTCATGCAAGTCACCATTCAGAAATGCTGCTTTAATGTCCAACTGATGTACATTCCAACCATGATGGGCTGCAAGTGCACAAATGCTCCGAACAATAGTCATACGACATGTAGGTGCAAAGGTCTCATCAAAATCAATGCCTCTTTCCTACACATAACCCTTTGCAACAAGCTTAGCCTTATACCTATTGTTGGCAGTATACGAGAAGAGGCAAGTACGAGCATACAAGCAGATCTAGCACTAAGGCAACCCTTTATTTTTTTCAAAACCCTTACACCATTTAAAAGTGATTCTCATCACTAAAAACCCCTGTAAATACCATTTTCACCTTTTTGTAGCTCCATTTTGTACAAGCCGAGGAGTTCTTGAGCTTGAGGAGCCTTAGAAGTAGTTGCCTACCGATTTTCGTATTTTTTAGATCTCGTTTGAGCCCTCAAATAAGCCCTGGAACCTAATTTTTAACTAGGCCGGACACTAGGTATGGACAGGGCCAAAGCTAGTCAAAAACTATAAATAGAGCTAGAGAGCTCATTTTTGGGCTAGCTTCTTGTAGTTTTGAGCTTGTATGAGAACTTTGTTGCAATAGAAGTGATTCCATTGTCTTACTCTCTTTGTTCTTGCCGTGTGTGCATGTGTGTGTGTCTGTGTGTGCATGTTAGTGTGCTTCTCACTCACACATTTGTGCCTTCACTTGCTCGAGGTCTTCATACCATCCTCATGTCTTCCCGGATTGACATTAAAGGAGGTGCTACTCATCACTGAGCTACACCAAATTTTGGCGCCGTTGCCGGGGATTCGAGCTTTGAGGAGGAGTGTGTGATGGTAAGACGTAGAGAGGACGCGTTGGAATGGTAAGTAGTCGGTAAATTTCTGATTTTTCTCCATCTCCATCTCCATCTTCACCTCCTTCTCCATCTCCACCTCCACCTCCTTCTCCACTACATATTCTCTCTTCCTTGTCATTCCCCTCATTTGTTGTGTGCGAGTTTGAGAGAGAGCGAGCATGTGTGTTCTTGTTTTGTGTGTTTTTGCATGTTTCTTGCAGGTTGAAGCTCCATCATCATCTCCAGCAAGCTCAGCAGGTACGGAATCTGTCTGCACAGTCCTCGAGGCGTTGAGCTCGAGCTATCGCGACACTCCGAAAACTTCACCCAATCACGATTCTGAGTGCACCACGACACTGCGCAGGCCTAGAGCTCCCAGGATTACTAGACAGAACAGAAAAATTCACCATATCCTGAGTTATCGCGACACCTTGAGGTATCGTGACACTCACGACCTATCGTGACACCTCACGAGCTATCGCGACACCTCACGACCTATCGCGACACCTCACGAGCTATCGCGACACCTCACGACCTATCGCGACACTTGGGAGTATCGCGACACCTCACGACCTATCGCGACACCTCACGACCTATCGCGACACTTTCGACCTATTGCGACACCTCCCACCTATCGTGACACCTCGACCCGACCTATCGCGACACTTCGACCTATCGCGACACTTCCCACCTATCGCGACACTTCGACCTATCGCGACACCTCCCACCTATCGCGACACTTCGACCTATCGCGACACCTCGACCCGACCTATCGCGATACACGGCCTTTAACACATGAAAAATTTAGGGTTATTTTTGAGTGAATTGAAGGGTAGTTGAGCTTAATTTTAGGCACCTTGGTATAATTTTAGAACCTTGGAAGTGGGCAAAAGACCTAGAAACCAGAGAGGGATCTCCTGAACCCTGAGAGCCTGTTTTGACCTTTTAGTGCCTGAATGGTCATGACTTGACCATACGAACTCCGATTGATGAGATTTTGGTCTCGTTGGAAAGCTCGTTGAGAATCCTACGTGGACCTCAACTGGTTTTTGTAAGAATCATACGCGGAGTTTTAGAACATGTATTTTTAAGTTGACCTTTAGGTGGAACTAGGTGGTCCTAAGATTGAGGGGGTACAGTGAGTTACTCCAGGGGGACTGCAAACATTGATGTGTGTCTTTCAATTACTTGTGGTAATAGAGCTATACTGACTGGTGAGCTTTTGCAGGAACATTGTGCGCACTCAAGGCAATCCAAAGCAAGCTAGCAAGGGTGAGTACCCAGCTTGGGAGAAGGCTTCCTGGGCTTGTGTAGCAGTCTGGTCAACCAGCTAATTGAGGTTGGAAGATCTCTCAACCCTCCTTTGTCAATTCCTAGCCTAGGCTAAGTACGACTTAGGTGTGGTAATTAATTAGGGCAACGTTAGGCACGAATCAAGTCCAAGAGTATTAATCAACCAAGTGCAAGAATTAAGTAGGTCTTAAGGGCGAAAACTCTAAGGGACAAAAGGTAAACTGGAGTCGATCACTTATCAAGTGCAGAAATTCACTTAAGTACTCCTGACTACGCGATTTCAGACAAGACCATAAACATAATATTCAACTCAAAAGAACAAAGTGATTGGTGCAAATTAACCTGCAACGAGAGTGTGCTTAGGTCCGAGGGGGTAGATAAATTAGGCATATGAACCTTAGATCAGGCAGACACTTAGGCCGAGACAGACAAAGCCTCAGATCTTCTGAAGCTAGTGTCAATCACACTGCCAGGTCTTGGGCCCAGCAGTTGAGTGATTACCCATACACTCCCAGATCAGAAACAAGTGATTCTGAGATGTCCTATCACATGGAGAGACCAGTAGGTAGTTCATGGGTGGCTTATCTAGAAAAGCCAGAGGGACCTTACAAGACTCAATTGGAATACATTAGGACGAATCGTCTAGGTGCTCGCATCTACGAAGACGGACTGAGAAGATCTGTGGTCCAGATTAAGAACCCCGATCAACCCCATGGATTAGACCACCCGGTAGTCAAGTTTGAGAATGGAGCATACCTAGATAAAGAGGGGACTATATATGTAGTCACCACTCTTCTTGATAGAACTGATGAGTTTGGAAATGTGATTGTTGAGACCGACATGGGTGATATAGAGCAAGGGAACTTAGAGAAAGAGCCAAGAACCCCCCGTGGTAAATCTATCTTGACCAGAATCATGACTCCAGAGTGGATTCCACAGGATAATAAAAGCATAGATCTGCTTTTAAACCGAGAAACCGATGAGGCTTTTTGGAGATATAAATCTGCTCAACCTCAAGAAGTGAGTGCCCTCACAATCTATGAGTTTAAAGACCCTGATAGCCCAGGCCAAGTAACCTACCTAGACAATGCATCAGAGAGAATCTTCATGGTCACTGAGCATGGCAGACATGCCTACACATGGAAGGGTGAATTTGTTTTTCCCCAACCAAGGTCTAATGCGTTCTTTGGTCACCAAGGAGCTGGGACCTCCCAAGCTCATGGAGCTCAAAGAGATAGAAGTAGAGACAAACCTGAGGTAAGTTTTGCCAACTCCCTAGGAAGAGAAAGAACGGGAACGGAAAGGAATAGAGTGGAACCTGAGAGACATAGAACCCCATGGAATCAAAGGAATGCTGACAATTTTCCTTTGCCAAGGCCGAGAGAACACACTAGGACCCTGCGACCAACTCAACTGGTGAAGTCCATGAAGAATTATTTAGATGGCACGGGAGACCCTTATGACCATGTGGCAGGATTTCGGCAAGTATTGAAAGCTGAACAGGTAGAGGACCTATTCACACAATATAATGCTTTTGGTCTAACCCTTAGGAACACTGCCCTTACGTGGTTTCAACCACTAAACAAGAGGCATTTCAGAAACATAGACCAGCTCTTAGAGGCATTTATCATTGAGTTTTCTAACAGTGGAATCAGGCACAACACTTCCTCACTAATTCATAGCTTCAAACAAACACCTCAAGAGACGGTCAGACTAGCTGGAAGAAGGTTTAGGCAGTACCTGGAGAGATGCTCGATGCCGGAGTTACCCACACCAGCCAAACAAGTGGCCTTGTTCTTAGATGGATTGTTGAGCACCAAGCTCAGGTCATATGTGTATCTGAAGGACCTCAGAACGATAGAAGAGTGCGTGTGCATGTGCATAGACATTGAGGACAATCTAGGTGAGGAATTAGAACTATCAAAAATCTATAAGGATTCTGATAGCTCTAGTAGCCTCACATCTGGTCAATGCACATCCATTGAGGAACTTGCAGAGAAGGTAGCTCAAAAACTAGGTGTCTCTAGCAAACAAATTCTGAGATTTGCCCCAGTTAAGCGGTGTTATACTTGTGGCGGTGACCATATGGCAAATGTATGTCCCATTATGGCCCAACCCCAGGCGAATCCTAGTAGCCAGTACTGCACTATAGAGCGCAGGTACACCAACCACACTGCACAAGACTGCCCATATAACAAACAAACTGTTAGGCAAAATTACCCTCAGCCATATCCACAACAGGGTAGATACCAGAATCAGTACCCACCACAACAATACAACAGACCACAGCAAACTTATCAGCCACCTTATCAAGGGCAGCAGAGACCTCAACCAGTCCTAGTGCAGCAACCCCCTGCTCCAACCAATGTGATCCCAGTGAAATATGCATCTGCTGAAGAAAATCCGAATAGAGCCATAGTCCCAGTCACCCCATTGCTATCAAACAGTGATCCAAGTGACCATAGTTTTGACTCCACACATATTGATAGCCCACAGGCTTACTACATGCAGTCACCCGAGCATAACGAGTCATACTTTTATGAGGACCCAAGTGAAAATAGTGGGGAACCTGAGTATGCTAATGTCATGTACACAAACCCCAACTCTAGACCTCAACCTCGGCAGGTACGACCCCCATTTCCAAGAGGACCATGCTTCAGATGTCAGGGAGATCACCTTATACGTGATTGTCCACTGCCTGCCCCTACACAACCTCAACCAGTAACCATTCAGGGTTTCTGTCAAGACTGCGGGAAAGAGAATCTCCTACGAGATTGCCCAAAGAACCCTAATAACATGCCTAAAATCACTCCTATCAATGTTGTTGGGTTAGTTGTAGACTCCACAGGGAGTGTGACTTCCACTGCACTTGTGCAAGTGATCACAAGAGCCCAGGCACTACAACAAAACCAAGGTGTTGGTCAGGAAGAGAGCCCCGAGGTGAGTGAAACAGAGAGCATAACCAAAAAGAGAACTAGAGCCTGGAAGGATAGTCGTGAAAGAATGAAAAGGCAATGGGCAAAAAAGATGAGCAAACTTGAAGAAAGCTTGAGAGAAACCAAAGCAAAAATCAGAGAGATCACATCTCAACCGCACTCTCACACATTCCCACCGCTACCATCCCCATCACCCTCCATCCCTCCACCCTCTAATACACCCCACGTGACCCACCCACCACCCCGAGTAGGATCAGTATTAGCCGATCCCACTCCTGAAGACATAGACATGATGCTTAGAGCATATCAGGCTAGAATCCAAGAAGGGCCAAATGTAACGGATCATGACAAGTGATACCCTAGAGGTGACCTAGAGATAGAAAGAACCAAGCTTTGCGCAAAAATGGTCGCATTGGCTCAGACTATGTTTGAAGCCAGTCGCCTTTTCAATTACTCGGGCTCAGCCAAGACACAATTACACTTGGATGGACTTCTAGAGAAGTTAGAGGGCATAATTGCAAGATCTGCCAAGGAAGAAAAAAATCAAGAAAGAGATAAAGCAAGAAAAAACATGACCCATCCCCCACCGAAAGCCTATGTGCCTGAGGCTTACGTGCCTAACTCTACGGAGCCGGACACCTCTTCTTCTATGAATCAATACACACCAGAATTCTTGCGAGAGATTCAAGAAGAGAAATGGGCTAAAGAGAGTGAAGTTCCTCCTCCCATTGAACTGGTGGATGACACACACGATCAATTCCCCCAAGACCTTCCTTCCATTTATGGAGAGTAGGAGAGTGCCCAACCTCAAGAAAGATTAGACTTCGAGTCTAATTCTTTACAAGAACTACCCCATTTCACAGGCCCATGGGAAGCAAA
Organism: Ceratopteris richardii; assembly: GCA_020310875.1. Taxonomy (NCBI): domain Eukaryota; kingdom Viridiplantae; phylum Streptophyta; class Polypodiopsida; order Polypodiales; family Pteridaceae; genus Ceratopteris; species Ceratopteris richardii. The sequence continues at coordinate 7,658,293 of CM035428.1, forward strand.
GTCCACCTGTATGAGAGCACCTACAGTCATGATAAGAAACGAAGATTCAGTCATACCTAGGAACACAGAGGTAGTGAAGAACACCAAAGTGCAGTGCAATCTCACTTTGGAAGAGCTGCTTAAGGTTAGACCAGAAGTGTGGAAACATGTAGCCAATCAAGTGCCCGAGATAGCAAAACCTCGTTCCCAGGTAGGATCACATAGGACAGTGCCAGAGATACCCTTGGATAAGATAGGAGATATGTGTGAAGGTGAAGAAGGGAACACCTATCTTCCCATTACCTACGAGGAGTACACCACCAAGGCAATTTTGGACTCAGGTGCAGGAGTTGCAATTGCCACCACTTCCCTATGGAAGCGTTGGGGCAAGCAAGCACTCAGGCCAACGAGAATGAAATTGCAGATGGCCGATGGTCATATTGAGAGACCCTTAGGATTTCTAGAAGGAATAACTCTCACCACCTGTGGTGTCGAGTTTGAGCACACATTTGCCATATGTGACTTCAGCAAAAATCATGCCTATGAGATGATCTTGGGACGACCTTTTATGCGACAGTTGCAAGTGGTACAGGATTGGGGAACCAATTCTTTGTACCTGCAGCACTTAGGTGTTACGACCAAAGTCAATCTTAAGGATTACTCTCATAGAGATGTACCACCTATTCAATGGAATCCCATCCATAGAGCCAAAGATGAGACTGAGTCTGTGCATTCCATAGAATCCGGATCCTCGTGGATGCATGAAGACACCCACTTATGGATGTGTAAGGTAGCAGTAGAAGAAGAGGAGAGAGAGAAAGCCAGAGAGGTAGATGCAAAAGAAACCCATAGATCAATCCAAGACCCAGCCTATGCACCTGTAGTCTTTCCGGACGAAGAATTTGAACCCCACGGCTGGGCAGAAATTCTAGCAACCATGGATGTAGCCATCAATGAGGAACAATGGACACCCCACTGTGATGAGGATGGCTATGATATTTCAGTCTTCTCCATAGAGCCAATCATGGGAGAGGCAGTTCTAGAAGAATGCGAACCTAGCCCTGATGCATTTGAGGATGCAAGTGACTCCGATCTAGAGTCAATCATTATGGACCCACCTTTTGCATCAGATGAAGAATACTTCCATGAAGTAGAATTTCAACCCCAGAGGCATGGAGAGCTTACCAATGATGTAAGATTAGCCACACATGTGACCCCGAAGGAAGAAGGAAAGAAACAAAAGAAGAGAGAAGTCTTACCAGAAGAGGAAGAATCTTTGTTTGAGGTCCCTGAAAACTTTAAAAAATATGAGATAGACGATAGGAGGGTCATGATAAGAATGCCTAAACGGGAGGCACAATCAGGAGCAGCCTATGATAACAAAGAAACCACCAAAAAAATAGTGGTAGCCCTATGTTGAAGCTCAAAGTCAAGGACAAAGCATGGAAGCACATCAAAAGGTGGACACACAAGGAAAGGGAGCAAGTAGGGAGCTCCAAGAAGTGTATGTCAAATTTTCAGAAGAATCCCCTACAAAAATAGTGATTTTCATCACTAAAAACCATTGTAAATACCATTATCTATTTTTAGTAACTCCATTTTGTTCAAGCCGAGGAGTCCTCGAGCTTGAGGAGTATTAGAAGTACCATCGTACCAATTTTCATAATTTTTAGACTTCGTTTGAGCCCTCAAATAAGCCCTGGAACCTAATTTTTAACTAGGCCGGACACTAGGTCTGGACAGGGCCAAAACTAGTCAAAAAACTATAAAAAGAGCTAGAGAGCTCATTTTTGGGGTTGGCTTGTTAGAGAGTAGAACTTTTCTAAGAGAACTCTTTTGCAATCTAAGCTTTCCATTGTTCCTCTCTTTGATCTTACTTTGTGCGCGTGTGTGTGTATGTATGTGTGTGCATGTTTGTGTGCTTTCACTCATGCACTTGTGCCTTCACTTGCTCGTGGTCTTCATACCGGTCCTCACGTCTCCACGGATTGACAAGTAAAGGAGGTGGTGCTTACGCTTGAGCTACACCAAATTTTGGCGCCGTTGCCGGGGAGAGAGCTTCGAGGACGAGCGTTGTGATGGTAAGATCGTAGATTTGCGACGTTGGAAGGTAAAAAAATCTGTCATTTCAGTTCATTTTCTGTTTTTTCCTCTTCATCTTCATCATCATCATCATCTCCACCTTCTTCCATCTTCTTCTTCATAGAAAATTCTTGTTTTTTAGTGCATTTTCACCATTTTCATACCATTTCTCATGCATTATTGTGTGGGAAGGAGTTAGGAGGTGCAAGGGAGAGCAAGCGCTGTGTTTTTTTTTTAATGATTTTCTGCTCATACGGAGCTCGCCATAGCCGGCGCTCAGAAATTTGAATTTCCTGCCAAAAAACGCGATTCTGTGATGAAAATCGCGATTCTGTGAAAATTCAAATTTTTTTTGAAAAATCACGATTTTCTGTTTTCCCGCCTAAAAGTTGGCTGAAAAAATCATGATTCTGTGATTGTGCTCAAAATCGCAATTCTCACAAATCACGATTTTCAGTCAAAAAACACGAATTTGAGAAAACACGATTCCCTACTCAAAATCGCGATTCTCAAAAAATCACGATTTTCAGTAAAAAAACACGATTTTGTGAGAAAAGGCGATTCTGTGTAATCACGATTTTTTGCTCAAAATCGCGATTTTCTAAAAACACGATTTTGTGCTCAACATCGCGATTTTCATGTCAAAAACACGATTCTGAGAAAACACGATTTTCTGAGTCAAAATCGCGATTTTCAAAAAACACGATTTTGTGCTCAACATCGCGATTTTCAAAAACACGATTTTGTGCTCAACATCGCGATTTTCTGAAACACGATTTTGTGCTCAACATCGCGATTTTCTGAAACACGATTTTGTGCTCAACATCGCGATTTTCTGAAACACGATTTTGTGCTCAACATCGCGATTTTCTGAAACACGATTTTGTGCTCAACATCGTGATTTTCTGAAACACGATTTTGTGCTCAACATCGCGATTTTCACGCCAAAAACACGATTCTGAGAAAACACGATTTTTTGAGTCAAAATCGCGATTTTCTAAAAACACGATTTTGTGCTCAACATCGCGATTTTCTGAGTTCACAACATCGCGATTTTCTGAGTCTCAACATCGCGATTTTCTGAGTCTCAACATCGCGATTTTCTGAGTTCTCAACATCGCGATTTTCAGAGTCTCAACATCGCGATTTTCTGAGTCTCAACATCGCGATTTTCAGAGTCTCAACATCGCAATTTTCTGAGTCTCAACATCGCGATTTTCTGAGTCTCAACATCGCGATTTTCTGAGTCTCAACATCGCGATTTTCTCCAAAGGTCCTGTTTGCTTGTTTTGACCCCCAGGAGCCTGAATTGGCATAACTTTTTCATCCAAAGTCCATTTTTTGAGCTCTATAGCTCGTTGGAAAGCTCGTTTCAAATCCTACACGACCTCAAGTGGAAAGCTCGTTTCAAGAATAACGCGTTGATTTTGAGATAGGATAATTTGAAGTTGACCCTCAAGTGGGACTAGGGAACCAAGGGGAATCCAAAGAATTTTGAACCATACCAAGGGGAAAATTTGGACTCTTGACTAAAGCTTATGAACCTAAGAACTGGTAGACACTTAGGCAAGGATAAACAAAGCATTAGATCTTCTGAGGCTAGTGTCAACCATACAGCCAAGTCTTGGGCACAACAACTAAGTGGTCATCTTTTACTAAGTTCAGACACAAGTGATTCAGAAATGTCTTTTAGTATGGGAAAACCTGCAGGTGGCTCAGGGACTGCCCATCTACAAACACCAGAAGGTCCCTATAAGACACAGTTGGAATATATTCGGACCAACCAATTAGGTGCTCGCATCTATGAGGACGGTCTGAGGCGATCAGTGGTCCAACTCAAAAATCCAGATCAATCCTTTGGACTTGAACACCCGGTGGTCAAGTTCGAAGAGGGTTCATACATTGATAAGGAAGGAACCATGTATGTGGTCACCAACCTACCAGATAGGACGGATGAGTTTGGAAATGTCATTCCTCAGAATGAAATAGGAGACCTAGAACAAGGAAATGTAGGACAAGGACCCCAGACTCCTAGAGGTAAGTCAGTTTTGACCCGAGTAATCACTCCGGACTGGATCCCTCAAGACAACAAAAGCATAGAACTATTTTTGAATAGAGAAACAGAAGAAGCCTTTTGGAGATTCAAGCCAGATCAACCTAGCCAATGGGGCATAGTTATCATCTATGAATTCAAAGATCTTGAGATACCAAGCAAAGTTGTCTACCTGGATAACACATCAGAGAAGATATTCTTGGTAACAGAACATGATAGACATGCATATACTTGGAAGAATGAATTGATTTCCCCCCCACCAAGATCCAATGTTTCCCATGGCCTCCAAGGTGTAGGATCTTCCCACGCTCATGAAGCCCAGAGAGAAAGAATTAGAGAGAGACCTGAGGTAAGTTTTGCACACACCGTGGGCAGGAATAGATCAGGATTTGAAAATGAAAGACCTGAAAGAGAGAGACATCAAGCACATAGGCAAAAAAGAGATGAACATGATTTTCCATGGCCTAGACCCCGAGAGCACCCAAGAACCCTTAGACCCACTCAAGTGATCAAGGCAATGAAGAATTATTTTGACGGGTCAGGAGATCCTTATGATCATGTGGCCGAGTTCAAACAAGTGTTAAGAGCTGAACAGGTTGAGGATTTATTCACCCAATACGAGGCATTTGGTTTGACTCTTAAGGGCACTGCCTTGGCTTGGTTTCAACCATTGAGTAGTCGCAACTATCGCGATATAGATCAACTGCTAGACGAATTCATTGTAGAATTTTCCAAGAGTGGTATCAGGCATAACACATCATCCTTGATCCACAGTTTCAAGAAGACACCCCAAGAAACAGTGCGACTAGTAGGTAGAAGGTTCAGACAGTACCTAGAAAGATGCCCTGCTCCCGAGTTACCCACACCAGCCAAACAAGTGGCTTTGTTCTTAGATGGCTTACTGAGCACAAAGTTAAGATCATATGTATATTTGAAAGAGCCTAGATCCATAGAAGAGTGCGTGCGGACATGCATTGACATAGAAGATAACTTGGGTGAGGAGTTAGGATTATCCAAACTCTATAAGGATTCAGATGGTTCTACTAGTCATATTTCAAAAATCTCCACGGAAATAGAGGAGATAGCTGAGCAAGTTGCCAAGAAGCTGGGAGTCCAAAATAAACAAACACAAAGAGTCACTCCAGTGAATCGGTGTTATACTTGTGGGGGCGACCACATGGCTAATGTATGCCCAATGCAAAACCAAAACATTAGAGAAAGGAATGCTCCATATTGCACTATTGAGAGAAAATACACAAACCACACGGCTCAAGATTGTCCCTACAATAGGCAGGCTATTAGACAGAATTATCAGCAACCTTACCCACAAGGTAGGTATCAGAACCAATACCAACAGCCATATTATAGACCACAATAGCAATATCAGGTACCATATAGGCCACAACCTGTCTTGGGAAACCAACCACCAGCTCCAGCCAACGTGATTCCAATCAAATATGCTGGGGGAGAAGAAAATCCAAATAGAGCATTGGTGCCACTAACCCCATTGATACCAGATAATGACTCTCATGCTCATTGTTCAGACTACTCCCATGAAGGTAGTCCACATGCTTATTACACAGAGTCACCTGAACATAGTGAGATTTACTCGTATCAATATGAGGTACCACCTATGGAGCAAAATTGGGAGCCAGAATACTCCAATGTCATGTACACAAATCCTAACCCTAGGCCCCAGTTGAGACAAATGAGACCACAAGCCCCTAGAGGATCTTGTTTCAGATGTCAAGGTGACCATTTCATTCGTGACTGTCCCCACCCACCATCTCCGAGTCAAGGACAGGCTATCACAATACAAGCTTTTTGTCCTGATTGCGGCAAAGACCATCTCCCCAGAGATTGTCCAAGAAACCCCTCCAGTGCACCCAAGATTACACCCATTAATGTGGTAGGCTTAGTGGCAGATTCAAGGTCAAGTAGTAGCAATGTGGCTCCTATACAAGCTGTCACTAGAGCACAAGCCTTAAAACAGGATAAACCAGTAGAACAATCAGAGTCGAGTGAATCGGGAGAGCCTAGTAAGAGGAAAACAAGAACATGGAAGGATACCAGAGAGAAGGCCAATCGCAAGTGGAATAAAAAGTTATTGGAACTAGAAGAAAGCTTAAAAGAAGCGAAAACAAAAATAGAAGACATTGCATCTCAAAGCCCTTCGCATGCTGAAACTCCATCCACTCCACCTCATCCCACCCCACCACCCATTGTAAATAGACCACAACCAGGGTCTGTTCTTGCAGATCCAACCCCAGAAGGCTTGGACATGATGTTCAAGGCCTACCAGGCTCGACTTCAAGAAGGGCCTACAGCTGCAAACCTAGACAAGAGTTACCCTAGAGCGGACTTAGAGATTGAACGGATAAAAATGTGCATGAAAATGGTAGAACAAGCTCAAGCTATACTTGAGACTAGTCAAAAGTTCAATCAGACAAACTCTGTCAAAGGGGAATTGCACTTCCAGGGCTTACTAGAACGATTAGAGCAGTTGGTAAACAAACCACAAGTTTCTTTACCTCCACAGGCTCAACCAGTTATTGAAAGAGGAAGCTCACCACCAATGGGAGCTTATGTTCCTAATTCCACAGATCCAGGAATACCTCCTTCAATTCAACAGTACTCTCAAGAATTCTTGCGGGAAATACAAGAAGAGAAATGGGGCAAGGAGAAGGGTAATTCCCCTCCTATTCCTGAGATTGATGATCTTCATGATCAATTTCCCCAAGACATTCCATCTATTTACGGGGATGAAGCAGAACAACAAGAAGACGAAAGGTTAGATTTTGAATCTAATACCTTAGAAGAACTGCCTCAATTTCCAGGCCCATGGGAATCTGAATCTCTCCAGATTAGAGCTCCCACAATACTAGTAAGAAATGAAGACTCAGTGGTTCCAAGGAACACAGATGTCGTGAAGAACACTAAGGTTCAGTGTCATCTCACTGTAGAAGAGCTGCTCAAAGCAAAGCCTGAGCTTTGGAATCATGTGAAGGATCAGGTTCCAGAACTTGATTCCAACATGCCAAAAGCAGGCTCCAAGCAAAGGGTACCAGAGATACCTCTAGACAAAATAGGGGACATGTGTGAGGGTGAAGAAGGTAATACTTATCTTCCAATCACCTACCAAGGTTACACAACCAAAGCAATCATAGATTCAGGTGCTGGTGTTGCTATTGCGACCACCTCCTTGTGGAAGCAATGGGGCAAGCCCACATTAAGACCAACTAGAATGAAGCTTCAAATGGCTGATGGTCATTTTGAAAGACCTCTAGGATTGCTAGAAGGGATCACTCTAACCACTTGTGGTGTAGAGTTTGAGCATACATTTGCTATATGTGACTTTGAGAAAAATAATGTCTATGAGATGATCCTAGGAAGACCCTTCCTACGACAATTGCAAATAGTACAGGATTGGGGAACTAACTCCTTGTACTTACAGCACTTAGGGGTCACCACCAAGGTCAATTTGAAGGATTACACCTTCAGAGATGTACCACCCCTACAGTGGAATTCTATCCACAAAGCGAAAGAAGATTCCATCTCTGTGCATTCTGAAAGTTCACCTGATCCATCATGGCTGCATGAAGATACTCATTTGTGGATGTGCAAGGTTGCAAAGGAAGAGGAAAAACATTTAAAGGCAAGAGAAGAAGGAACTTCGCTAGGAGATAGACCAGTTAGAGACCCAGCCTACACACCGATGATCTTTCCAGATGAGGAGTTTGAGCCTCATGGCTGGCCAGAAATCTTAGCCACCATGGACATTGCTGTCAATGAGGAACAGTGGACACCTCATTGTGATGAGGAGGGTTATGATATATCAGTGTTCATGTGTCAACCCTTGCTAGAAGAATGTGACCCTAGTGATGTCATAGAAGAAGAAGAGAATGACGATGATCTGGAGTCTATTGTGATGGATAGTTGCTTTAACTCAGAGCAGCACTATCTAGAAGATATAGGAGTGTTCACCCAGAAAGAAGAAGAATCTCTCACAAGTATTAAAACAGTAAACTCAAAGGATGGAAGTGAGAGTAGTCAAAAGAAAAAGAAAAGAAAAGCAGTGAAACAAGAAGAGGAGGAATCATTGTTTGAAGTACCAGAAAACTTCAAGAAATATGAAGTTGACGACCGCAAAATTTTGGTACGAATGCCTAAGAGAGAGGCCATTATAGGAGAATCATATGATAATAAAGAAAAGACCAAGAAGATTGTAGTGACCATTGAAGAGAACGAAGAGAGATGCACATATATAGGAGATGACCTAAGTGCAAGAGAAGAAATGGAGCTCATAGCTCTATTAAGGGAATATAGGGATGTGTTTGCATGGCACTATAGAGACTTGAAAGGGGTAGATCCAAGAATTTGCTCTCATACTATCCCCATGACTGCTGATGCTAAGCCCACCAAACAGAAGCCCTACACATATAATGATACCTATGCAGCCAAAATAAAAGAAGAAATTGATAGGTTGATTGAAGCTGGATTCATCTATGAGATTGAGCATACCGAATGGGTGTCCCCCATTGTTGTGGTACCCAAGAAGAACGGGAAGTTGCGAGTGTGTATTAACCTTAAAAAAGTTAATGCCGCTACGATTAGAGATAGTTATCCACTTCCAATCACAGAACACCTATTGGAGCGTGTTGCAGGCAAGGAAGTTTATAGCTTCCTTGATGGATTTTCCGGTTACAATCAAGTAGCCATTGCCCCAGAAGATCAACACAAAACAGCTTTTGCTACAGAGTGGGGAATCTTTGCATTTCGTGTGATGCCATTTGGGCTCACCAATGCACCTGCAACATTCCAAAGGCTCATGTGTCATGTCTTCAAAGAGTTCTTGCGAAAGAGCTTAGAAGTGTATGTGGATGATTTATGTGCTCATTCCCAAGAAAGAAGGTTTCACATCCCTGAGCTCAGACAAATCTTCAACAAGTGTAGAGAATATCAAGTGTGTCTGAACCCAGAAAAGTGTGTGTTTATGGTGCGTCAAGGTAAAATCTTAGGTCATATTGTTTCTAAGAATGGAATCTCAACAGGTGAAGATAAGGTACGAGCCATAGCGGAGCTACCAAGGCCAAGGAATATTAAAGAGGTACAAGCCTTTATGGGCCATTGTGGATACTACCGTAGGTTTATCCACATGTACGCGATCATAGCTAGACCCCTTTATGCCTTGTTGTCTAATTTCGAGTGGAACAACGAATGCGAGAATTCTTTCAACGAACTGAAGAAACGTTTGTGCACGGCACCAATACTCACCACTCCTGATTGGAATAAACCCTTCCATGTCCATGTGGATGCATCCAATCATGCCATAGGATGTGTGCTAGCACAACCCACAAGTGAAGGAAACTTAGATTTGCCCATAGCATATGCTAGTAGACAGCTCACTGCAGCTGAACGGAACTATACCACAACTGAGCGAGAGGGCTTAGGCATGGTATATGCTGTGAAGAAGTTTAGACACTATTTATTGGCCAACAAGTTCAAGTTTTTCACTGATCATCAAGCTTTGTTATATTTGGTCAATAAACCTTGCAATACTGGACGCTTAGTAAGATGGTTCCTCTTACTAATGGAATATGACTTTGAAGTTGTTGTCAGGAAAGGTAGAACCCACCTTCGGGCAGATCACCTTTCTCGCATCACTTCAGGAGAGTCACCACAAGGAGTGTCTGACGAATTACCCGATGCTTATCTGTTCAATTTAGAAGTTGTTCCTAAATGGGCAAATAAGTTGGTACCAGTCCTAACCTTTGGCCCTGCAAATAAGAATGTGAAAACATCACAAGAAGAAATTGTAAAATCACAAAAATATCACATATTAGCAGGAAGCATGTACAAACAAGATACTGAGGGTGTATTAGCTTGTTGTGTGGAGGATGATGAACATAGTAGTTGGTTGCAACAGGCCCATGAAGGAATGCTAGGAAATCACTATTCTAAACAACGAACATTGCAGAATCTAAAGCGTTTAGGAGTGTATTGGCCTAGCATGGACAAAGAAATACATGAGTGGATTAAGAATTGTCCAAGGTGCAGAGAGAGACCCCCAGTGGAGCATGCGACCCTTTATCAAGTGTCATTAATTCCAGATTGGAGTGCTCCATTGGTAGAGTTTATGAGATCGGGAAGATTACCCAAAGAGACTAGTCTAGCAAGAAGACGAAGCATGGAGCAAGAGGCTCAAGGCTACGCCTTAGTAGGGGACAACCTATACCGAAGAGGCAAAGATGGTTACTTAAGACTATGCGTTCATGAATCAGACTATTTAAAGGTCTTAGAGACTGCACACAGCGGTGTTGCAGGTGGACATTTTGGTCCTGACCGAGTGATCAAGACCATTCTATTCTCAGGACTTTGGTGGCCCACTCTTCATATGGACGCACATACCTATGTGAAGAAATGTGACACATGCCAACGTGCACAATATCCAGTGAGAAAAGACGAGATGCCCTTGAGGCCAATGATGGGAGGACGTGCATTTTCGAAGTGGGGCATAGACTTCATAGGTCCTATTAACCCCCCAGCTAGAAACTCCCATGCAGAGTACATCATTGTAGCCACAGATTACCTTACAAAGTGGGTAGAAGTCAAAGCCACAACAAAGAATGATGCTCAGACTACGGCTAAGTTCTTATTCGAGAATGTGTTCACGAGATATGGACTACCAATAGAGTTGGTGAGCGATAGAGGCACACACTTCTTGAATGAAGTCATTGAAAATCTTCTCCAAGAATTCTTGGTGATACATAAGAAATCTGCCCCCTATCACCCACAAGCCAACGGACAAGCCGAGAGTACCAATAAGATCCTCTGTAACGTATTGACAAAACTGGTAAATAATAAACGCTCTGACTGGGACAAACAACTTCACCATGCTGTTTGGGCTTATCGAGTTGCCTACAAAACGGTACTCAATGCCACCCCATTTCAGATGGTCTTCGGACAGAACGCTGTGCTACCATTAGATTTCTTAATCCCTGCCTTAAAAGTAGCACAAGAGTATGAGTGGAATGGGCATGAATTGTCCTCTAGGATCTTTGATCTCGAACGCTTGGGTGAGACGAGGCTACGAGCGGCAGCAGGCATCTACGCTGCAAAGAAGAGGCAAAAGGCATACTTTGATGCACACATCAAAGATAAGGGATTAAAAGAGGGAGATCTAGTGTTGGTATACACACTAAAACAACATGCCCGTAAGTTGGAAAAAAGAGGATACGGACCCATGATCATTAATAGAATTTCCACTAGTGGTGCAGTTCAGTTGGCCACTCTAGAAGGAGATATCTTGCCAAACTATATTAGTGGCTATAGAGTCAAGCTATATCAAGAACCTCTTACTGAGGATATGCTAATGAGACTCAACACTGCTAAGATGCGAAAAGAAGAAGAGTTAAGAGTGAGAGAAGAAGCACAGGTAGAGGCCAGAGAGCGTATTAGGCGAAATAAGTTAAGGCGATTAGGCCTAGAGGTCAACTCAAAAGCCACAAAATATCACATGGATATGTGTCAGAAGTCAGGCATAGCAACTTCTCAGGTCATTGACCGAAGACCCTTTGTGACCATAGAGATAGGACATGGGAAGGGTGCAAGGACGGTAAAAGCATTGATTGACTCAGGTGCAGCAAGTAGTGCAGTTAGACTTTCCTACTGCCAAGACTTGCAGTTGAACATCAATCCCATAGAAGCTTATCTCATAGGATTGGGAGGTGTGGAAACCCCTTGTTTGGGCGAGGTGGAACTTCCCATCTACCTTCAAGATGTTCCAATGAAAGTCAAAGCGCTAGTATGTCAAGATGAGAACCTTACAGAACCACTTGTCTTGGGTCAAGATTGGATCTATGACCATGCAGTTAACTTAAACCTAAGAAGTCAAATTCTTCAAGTTTGGGTACATGAACAATGCATTACATTAGAATTAGAGAACTGCATGCTCCTAAATCATGGCACCACACACTCTCTTAGTTCTTCCAAGACTAATCATATGAAAGAAGATGTTGTATGTGTCAAAAGCTCTATGATGCAGAAGGAGTCAATCGTGGAAGACCAGGTTCGAAGGCGGGTGGATCTTTCTTCTTCTCCAAAGAATCAAGTAGCCACAGTAGTGAGTCCACCACACAAGCAAACACAACCGTTCACGGCAACTGCTATGTCAAATAGAAAGACACCACTCGATAAAAAAGCAGTTCTGAGCATGAAGCAGATATGGGTATGCAAAGGAGAGCAACCACCAACCTTGCCCCCACAAATTCCATCCATGCAAACCAACCAGGCCAGAAGACGAAGGAAGCAGCTCAGACAAGCTCAATCACAAGGTATCCAACAAGTTTGGGTGCCTAAGAAGTTAGCTGCAGCTCAACAAGGGCAATTACAGATGTGGGTACCTAAGAAGCTCCTACATCCACAACAACCTTTGTTCTCCCACATGCAAAAGGTTTCAACAAAGAAGCCAAAAAGAGAAAAGGGTAAGAACCACGTACAGAGACCAAAGGAAGATCAAATCAGCTCTTCAACATTAGTAGGAAGACATGCAAAAAGGATATGGGTTTGGAAGCCAAAAGTGCAAGTAGCCTCCACCGAACCAAAGCGTCAACCACACTGGATACCACAGTTCAGAAAGCATCCAAAGAGAAAGACGCCTGAAGTGACCTCTACAGTGCCAAATGATGTTCTAAAATGAACTCCAATAAGGAGGATTACATCAGTTCGAGGCTCAATGGATACCTCCACCAAGGTCGGCATCAACATCCACAAATAACATCGAAAGCCTCGAACGAGCGACAACCATGTGCTCCTTGCACAACCCTGTCTTCTGCACCATTCAGGTCATGCATTTCCAAAGTATGCATTAATATAGGGCCACATTACATGGCCGTGCATAGACACACTTGAGAATCCCACGCACAAGAGCACAGTGACATATGTCAAATATTTCTATTGTGCTAACTTTTGTGTTCTTGTTTTGTGCTATTTTTTCCCAAAAAAAAAAAAAAAAAAAAGAGAGAGAGAGAGAGAGCTTGTTCCTAGATTTGGCTTATGGAACATGAATGAGTCATGCTTAGGTGGACCATCAACCAGGGCATTCATCGACAATGATAAACCAACCAATGGTCCATCATGATGAAAGGTGTACAACACGAAGAGATCCGCATCGACTGACCTTTCCTTATGGTAAGAATCTTCTACTTGGACCACAACCATGATAGTTTGGGAAACCTCTTCGTCAGCATACCCTTGAGCACTTAGCTCAAGACCCGCAATTTCTGCACCATGCTCTTCCAATGCATTTTCCAAATGAGCATGCGTAGGGCTACATTACAAGGCCGTGCACAAGGCACATACTTTTTTCAACCCAGGCACGAACACACTTACCCTTCATTCATTATGGGTTATGAGTAGTTGGCATGACTGCTCTCAACATCATCTTTGGAAGAGCTAGCGGACGTTATGGGAACAACATCCATATCTCGGAAGCAAATTGAAGCCAGTAGTTGCTCCAAATCACTCTTGACAACCTCTTTTGAGCAACTTGCAGTTTTGAAAGCTCACAACGACACATTCTTGCTGGAATCCAAGGAACCAGCTCATACAACGGATGGACACCACCTCTCAAAGCACTACATGGAACAACCCTTCCAACAAGGGTCTGTCAGGGACGACAGACTCGAGAGGGGAGGGAGTGTTGAAGCTCAAAGTCAAGGACAAAGCATGGAAGCACATCAAAAGGTGGACACACAAGGAAAGGGAGCAAGTAGGGAGCTCCAAGAAGTGTATGTCAAATTTTCAGAAGAATCCCCTACAAAAATAGTGATTTTCATCACTAAAAACCATTGTAAATACCATTATCTATTTTTAGTAACTCCATTTTGTTCAAGCCGAGGAGTCCTCAAGCTTGAGGAGTATTAGAAGTACCATCATACCAATTTTCATAATTTTTAGACTTCGTTTGAGCCCTCAAATAAGCCCTGGAACCTAATTTTTAACTAGGCCGGACACTAGGTCTGGACAGGGCCAAAACTAGTCAAAAAACTATAAAAAGAGCTAGAGAGCTCATTTTTGGGGTTGGCTTGTTAGAGAGTAGAACTTTTCTAAGAGAACTCTTTTGCAATCTAAGCTTTCCATTGTTCCTCTCTTTGATCTTACTTTGTGCGCGTGTGTGTGTATGTATGTGTGTGCATGTTTGTGTGCTTTCACTCATGCACTTGTGCCTTCACTTGCTCGTGGTCTTCATACCGGTCCTCACGTCTCCACGGATTGACAAGTAAAGGAGGTGGTTCTTACGCTTGAGCTACACCCTAGAAGAGGGAGAGGAGAGATGTACTTACATAGGACATGACCTGACGGAAGACGAAGAGCACGAATTGATAGCCTTGCTAAGAGAATACAGAGATGTATTCGCTTGGAACTACAAGGATTTGAAGGGTGTTGACCCAGACATGTGCTCACACACAATTCCCATGACCTCAGATGCTAAACCCTCTAAGCAAAAGCCATACACATATAATGATAACTATGCTGCTAAGATCAAAGAAGAGATAGACCGCTTGGTGGAAGCCGGATTTATCTATGAAATTGAGCACACTGAATGGGTATCCCCCATTGTAGTGGTGCCCAAGAAGAACGGTAAATTACGAGTATGCATTAACTTGAAGAAGGTTAATGCAGCCACTATTAGAGATAGCTATCCGCTTCCTATCACTGAGCATCTATTAGAAAGGGTAGCAGGCAAGGAAGTGTACAGCTTCCTAGATGGGTTTTTGGGCTACAATCAAGTAGCCATTGCACCAGAAGATCAGCATAAAACGGCTTTTGCCACAGAGTGGGGTATATTCGCTTTTAGGGTAATGCCATTCGGGCTGACCAATGCTCCCACAACCTTCCAAAGGCTGATGTGCCATGTATTTAAGGAGTTCCTGAGGAAGAACTTAGAAGTCTATGTTGATGATCTTTGTGCTCATTCCAACATAAGGCAAACCCATATTCCCGAACTCAGACAAATCTTTGACAAATGTAGAGAATATCAAGTCTGCCTGAACCCAGAAAAGTGCGTCTTTATGGTCAGGCAAGGCAAGATTCTAGGACACATAGTGTCAAAGAATGGCATATCCACTAATGAAGAGAAAGTGAGAGCCATAGCAGAGCTACCTAGGCCAAGGAATGTCAAGGAAGTACAAGCTTTCATGGGGCATTGTGGTTACTACCGCCGATTCATTCACATGTATGTTGTCATTGCAAAGCCCATGTACGGACTTTTGACAAATTTTGAGTGGACTAATGAGTGTGAGAACTCCTTCAATGAGCTAAAGAAGCGATTGTGTTCAACACCAATCTTGACCACACCAGATTGGAGCAAGCCATTCCATGTTCATGTGGATGCCTCCAATTATGCTATTGGATGCGTACTTGCACAACCTACGGGTGAAGGGAACATGGATCTCCCTATTGCCTATGCTAGTAGACAACTAAATGCAGCTGAACGGAATTATACCACCACTGAGAGAGAAGGACTAGGCATGGTGTATGCGGTTAAAAAGTTTAGACATTATTTGCTTGCAAATAAGTTTAAGTTTTTTACTGATCATCAAGCATTACTATACCTGGTAAACAAACCATGCAACACCGGAAGGTTAGTAAGATGGTTTCTCTTACTAATGGAGTATGACTTTGAGGTTGTGGTGAGGAAAGGTAGGACTCATTTGAGAGCAGACCATCTCTCTAGGCTCACATCCGGAGAGGCCCCACAAGG
Source organism: Ceratopteris richardii (assembly GCA_020310875.1). Lineage (NCBI taxonomy): Eukaryota > Viridiplantae > Streptophyta > Polypodiopsida > Polypodiales > Pteridaceae > Ceratopteris > Ceratopteris richardii. The sequence continues at coordinate 7,674,171 of CM035428.1, forward strand.
AGTGCCAGATGACTTACCTGATTCATACTTGTTCAATTTGGAAGTGGTGCCCCAATGGGCCAAGCCCTTAGTGCCAATACTTACATATGGACCTAATCATCCAATAGTAAACACACAGGATAAGGAGGTAGTCAAAGCTCAAAAGTACCACATCATGGCTAGAAGTATGTACAAGCACACGGATCAAGGAATCTTGGCTTGTTGTGTAGAAGAGGACGAGTACGCTAAGTGGTTGCAATTAGCACATGTAGGTGCATTAGAGCAACACTACTCAAAACAACGAACCCTACAGACCCTGAGGAGACTAGGAGTGCATTGGCCGACTATGGAAGCTGATGTCCAGAAGTTGTGCAAGGAATGCCCAATCTGCTGCACTAAACCACCTGTGGAACATGCCACTCTTTATCAAGTGTCCATAGTGCCGGATTGGAGTGAACCCCTAGTATCCTTCTTGAGGACGAAAACATTCCCTCAAGATATGACTTTGGCCAGACAAAGAAGTTTGGAACAAGAAGCCTTGGATTACACCATGATTGGTGATAATTTATACAAAAGGGGTAAGGATGGTTACCTGAGACTATGTGTCCATGAAAGTGAATACCTAAAGATCTTGGAAACAGCTCACCAGGGTGTAGCAGGAGGACATTTTGGTCCAGATAGGGTGATCAAAGCAATTCTATTTGCAGGATTTTGGTGGCCCACCCTTCACATGGATGCACATACCTATGTGAAGAGGTGTGAGATTTGTCAGCGAACCCAGTATCCTATACGCAAAGATGAGATGCCCCTGAAGCCCATGATGGGCGGACGTGCATTCTCTAAGTGGGGAATAGACTTTGTAGGTCCTATCAATCCCCCAGCTAAGGGTTCCCATGCTGAGTATATCATCGTTGCCACGGACTATCTAACCAAGTGGGTAGAGGTAAAAGCCACAACGAAGAACGACGCTCAGACAACTGCTAAATTCTTGTTTGAGAATGTATTCACAAGATACGGGCTACCCATAGAGCTAGTTAGTGATAGAGGCACTCACTTCTTGAATGAAGTTATTGAAAATCTACTCCAAGAATTCTTGGTAGTGCATAAGAAGTCTGCCCCCTATCACCCTCAAGCCAATGGGCAAGCCGAAAGCACCAATAAGATCCTATGCAATGTATTGACAAAATTAGTGAACAATAAACGCTCTGATTGGGACAAACAGCTACACCATGTTGTTTGGGCATACCGAGTCGCCTACAAAACGGTACTCCAAGCCACCCCCTTTCAGATGGTATTTGGCCAAAACGCCGTGCTACCTTTGGACTTCTTAATACCTACATTGAAAGTAGCACAAGAGCACGAATGGACGGGTCATGAACTCTCCTCTAGACTTTTTGACCTTGAACGATTAGGAGAAACAAGACTGAGAGCAGCTGCAGGGATATATGTAGCTAAGAAGAGACAGAAGGCATACTTTGATGCCCATGTGAAGGATAAGGGCTTGAAAGCAGGAGATCTAGTTTTAGTCTACACATTGAAACAACACGCAAGGAAGCTAGAAAAGAGAGGCTACGGACCTATGATCATCAATAGGATCTCCACGAGTGGAGCAGTACAACTAGCCACTTTAGAGGGTGATGTTCTCCCAAACTATATTAGCGGATGCAGAGTCAAGCTGTATCAGGAACCCCTCACGGAGGAAATGCTAAGTCGACTCAATACTGCTAAGCAACGTAAAGAGGAGGAAAAACGAATTCAAGAAGAGGCACAGGCAGAGGCCTTAGAGCGCATCAGACGAATGAAGTTGAGGAGACAAGGGAGGGATCAGCCTATGACTGACACTCAAGAGTCTCCAGGCTATCACATGGCCATGTGTGAGGCTTCAGGTGAACGTACCCATAAGATAGTGGATCGACGACCTTTTGTGACCCTAGAAATAGGACAAAGAGACAGCACAACAAGCGTGAGAGCTTTAATTGATTCAGGAGCAGCCACAAGTGCAGTTTGGCTTTCTTATTGCCAGCAGCTGCAATTGGAGGTAAAACCCCTAGAAGCATATCTGATAGGATTAGGAGGTGTTGAAACCCCTTGCATGGGAGAGGTGGACCTTCCCCTCTACATACAAGAGGTCCTCATGCCAGCAAAAGTGCTAGTGTGTGAAGACGAGGATCTGACCGAACCTCTTGTCTTAGGCCAAGACTGGATCTATGATCACGCAGTCAACCTCAACCTAAGAAGTGGACTTCTTCAGGCTTGGGTAGGCCAAAGCCGTCTCACGATTGAATTAGAAAATCAAGCACTCAAACCAATAGAACAGGCACCAACTCCTGGTCCCTCCAGGAATCCACATGAAGATAACAATGTTGTTCTTGTCCAAACTTCTATGGTGTAGAGGATTGTCAATCTTACTGAAGGTATAGGAGCCAATAAGGAGTTCCTAACTGATCCAAAGAAGATTCTAAACGGGCAGACCGAACATCACTCGACACGAAGGAGGCCGCTGATCAAGAGGCAGGAGCGCCAACCCGTGCAACACGGAGCACCTCGTGGCGCGAAGCAGATCTGGATACGCAAGGATGGAAAACCCACCACTCTAATAGCAGACTCCCGAGGAGACAACAAACAAGCCACACCATCACGGACACAAGTGAAGGAGTACCCTAGGAAACCTCCTAGGCACACCACATCTATTTGGGTCCCTAAGCGGTCAAGGAAGGCTAGCCCCAATGCTAGACACATATGGGTGCCCAAGGCCTGCTTACGAGCCCAAATAACTCCAACTCTAGTTACTGGCATAATTGAACACTCTCAAGTCCGCTCGACTAACAACGCAGGAACTCTACCTAAAAACCACTCTGACCCACACTCAGTCACATCGAGGAATGCCTAGAAATGGGTACCCAAAAGGTCCCAAATCCATCACAACCTAGTTCATAAACCGTTGTCTGTCTTTAACTCTAAGAGCTACGAATCCCTATCAAAGTTTGGAGACCTAAACCATGTATCAAACCCCCTGACCTAATTTTTGTAAATCCATCCACTCTGACATAGGTGCATTCCGAGTCCACTGCATAACCAAAGTAGGCATCTAGGATGATACTGACCTCTAATCACCACTCACACCTATCACAAGCACTTCATCTCTGACCACTAACCTTCGGGATTGTCATGTTAGTATTGTGAAGGGAACACCATTACATCCTGTTTCCCATGCAACACTAATGTGCCTTTCTTCTTCCAGCAGATAAGCACCCGATTCCCATGGCAGCAGTTGCAGGCACAAGCTCTCAGGCAGGCTCTGGTGCTCAAATCAATTGGGATGCCATGCCAGTGGAGGCCCCACCAACAGCTCGGCCTGAAGAGTTCGTGAATGTGCGGAGAATTCCTATTCCAGATCCACCAAATGGCCTAACCGAAAGAGTAAAAGGGCACTCTCATTGGTTCAATGAAATGCCAGGAGACTTGGGAGACGCAGATCATATATGGGAGTCCAAGATGGAGTGTGAAGGAGTGTGGTGGACCTTCCAGTTCTTTTCAAGAGAATTCGAAACCTTACAGAATGCAGCTCCACTTCAAGATATCTGGCAAAAAGCAGGATTACAAACTTATTTTAGTGCAGCTCTGCCTAAACCCGATTTCCTGAGGTGCTATTACCTAATTGCCACACTGAAGCCGACAGGTGATAAAGATCATTCAGGCACATTCTGGGTGCCCTCCTTGTCGAATCTGGAGGAAATGAGGAAGTTCGAATTGAATGTTACTTTAATCAGGGAAGCACTTCAGATGTATGGCACGCATGTACCTTCTGACCGCGACCCATTGATACCTGAGTCGATGAAAAGCAACAAAATCAAGAAGCTAAAAGAAATGTGCGCCCTCACCCCCAACATCGCCATACCATTGCGGATGTGCCTCCAACACTTCGCATTCCCAGCTCAGGACCGTTTCACCCAACCTCACAAGAAAATATGGTATGGGTTATATCTAGCAGAGACTGGAAGCTTGCCCATTAAGATGCCTGTATGGATCTTGGACCAAGTGTATGAGGCAGGCAAGCGGGGAGTGAGAAAGCCTACTTTACATGGCTGTTGTGCGCTTACAAGAATTATCTATCGATGTCTTGCATATGATGTGCCGGTTGCCAGAGCCCTAAAATATGCACAACTGGAGTTGTTCAAAGGGCGGAAGTCAGGGAGCCAGCCTGCAAAACAAATGCGTGGATCGCTCTCCCAGGTAATGATCCCTCACGAAGCCACGACCGAAGCTTTCCCCAGACTAGAAGCTCAGGCCGCACCTTTCACGATCCATCTTCAAGGAGTTCAAGCTGGGGATGTGGTACAACCCGCTCCATCCGCCCCTCCACTACCTACCGATGCAGAGTTTGCATCTATGGCCACCTTCACAGAGGATCCAAACTTTGATTTTGAAAGATTCCTGCAGACGGTCTACCTATCAGACAGTGAAGGTTCCCCTAACAATGTTGATCCGAGAGCATCAGTCCAAAGAGAACAGCCACGGGGCGAGACAAGCAGAGTACATGGGGAAGAGGTGGCACAACATCCTCATGACCCAAACACACAAGTTCAGGAAGGTGCACAAAGAAATGAACCAGAAGACAGTGAAGAGGAAGCCCCTGCCTATACCGCACAACTCAAAAGACTATACCGGACAATCAAGCAGGTGCAGAGGAGACACAAGATGTCAGAAGAAGCGAATCGAGCCCTAGTAAACCACATGTTGCAATCGGAGAACATCGACCCACATTTTGTAGAATCATTGAACCTTTTGGCGGACACCTGTGGCATCGGGGAAGCCATGAGAACATTGGTCTATCAGGCGAACCCTACTTATGATCAAAGAAGGATAGATACAAGGCCACGGCGGGGAAAGATGATTCAAATGGAGGTATCTACCGTATTGCCTACTTCAATGACAGAAGATGTTCAGATGCTTAGCCCTAGTCCGAGTGACGAACCAGATGTAAATACACATTCACCACCTCCGCCATCACCTCCCAGCCAGCCTTCAGAACCCTTTTCCACGAGTCTTTCCGAACAACCGATATCCACCCATGGTGAAACCAATGTACACACCTCCTTTTCTACAGCCTTTCCTTTACCCACAACCATCACTTCTGCCCAAATTTTTGAACCCCACACAGGTCATCCTGCCACCGATCAAACCATAATAGGTCACCCCTCTTATCTCCCCGCCCTGGGACAACCACTTGCCACTAGCCAAACCTTATCCCAACCTTTTCCATTCACCCACACAGTTCCTTCCTCCCAACCCCTACCCACTGTACCCCTGTTAACCCCCTCAGAATCAACCCAAATCACCCAACCATCATTCTGGACAAACCTTGTAAATATACTCCAACAAGTTGAGAATTATAATAAAAAGTCCCTTCCCCAACCCCACTCCCCCACATTCACTGCCACCACTAACACACCACCTACAGTTCCCGTATTCACAATTAACACTTCACACACTATCACATCCGATCCCATGGATATTTCACCATCTACAGGAGCACCCACCGCCACGTCTGTTCCACCATCATCACATCTCACTTCACTCATAGGCACATCATCCACTTTTCCCTTCCCCATTTCGCGACCCGTTGCATGTTCCATCTCTACCCATGCATCCACATCATTTAGTAGTGCACTAGACACCATGGTTGAAGCGGCCACTCAGCTTAAGCAAGAGTATAAGCTATTAGAAGAAAATAACACAGAGCTGTGCAATCTCTCGGCTCAACTCCAGGCACGAGTCGATGACTTGGAACTAGGTAATACAGCACTACAACACCAGGTGATTGACCTCCAACAATTGAAGACAGAACTCGAAGCTATGTATGCAGAGACAGGCAAAGCTATGGAGGAACAACTCAGAGAACAAATGGGCCGCAATGCGAGACTTCAACGCAACATGGCTCTACTACGTCGCCATCTAGCAGCGGCTCAAGAAGAGAACAGAAGGCTACAACAACAAAACCAGGAGAACCTAGAAGCGGCCATGGAAAACACCCCGGGAGCACCTATAGAACCTGCAAAATTCCAGGCTGTCCCCTCAGAGCATATTCAATAGGTTTTAGAAGGTTATGCGACGCTCTTGGAGGCCCATGATCAGTTGGCAGACCAGATAAAGGAACTACAAGAATCCAAAGTACCGACAACACACCCACCCACACCTAAAGAGACGGTCGAGGCCGCTATTTTGCCAGAACCTGAACCTTCAACCAACAGTGAGGTACTTGAGCTACGACAACAGGTTGTAGAACTAAAAATTAAGTTGTTACAATATGAACGACCTCCCTCTCCACCTGATCAAACCATAGAAGAAGAAACAGTAGTCATTCCAGTGGAGGAGACATTTGAAGACAATTATGAGCCTCAACCCCTTCTAGGAGGCAGAATTACGGAGGAAGGCCAAGACACATATGAGGAGCCCCCATCGGCATGGATGAAGCAGGTAGAGGAGATGGGCCACACTCACGAAGAGCGCGTAGCAACTCAGATGCTGGCCATGAAAACCATTGAGGAGTCTATACTCAAGTCTGAATATTTCTCGCACTTGGCTCCTAGGCGATTGATCACCAGTTCAGAGTTACAATATAAGCCCTATTTTGTACTGCTGGCTGACTATAATGCTGAGATCAAACGCATAACCAACCAGTACCCTAAGTTCGCAACACAGTTCGAACCCGAGGACATTCCAGAGGCAGCCAGAAAAGGGGCCATATTCCAACCCATATGGAGGCAAAATTTACTAGAGACCTATCCAGAGATGTTACGAACATGGGATCACGCTCCCATGCATTTGAAGTATAACCCTTGCTTTGGTCCAGTACAAAGAAGAAGATCATGGAAGGCATTCGCCATCAAGGTTCAGAACAGCGCAAATTGTAAAGAATGGCTCAATTACCCCGCAATCGCACCCCCAACCGGCACACCTACAGTATCATACATGATAGCCACCATCAGACATTGGATGCCACGCCTCCACCCCATGCCGGATGTCGCCGCTCAAATGATGCTCAAAATTTTGGACATGATGCAAGTGGTCCTAAAGACCTTTCGAAATGTACGTAACATCCAGCCTTCAATTCCGGGCTTCATCAATGGTAATTATGATTTGCTATATGACATGAGCACGACCCCGAGCATTCGAGTAGCTTACGCATGGCATGCACGAATAAGATATCTCCCTGCCTGCTACAAGCAAACCTTTGATGATATGTTCACCACGGGGTTTTGGGAGTCACACTCAGAAGTGTTCGCACCACGCCCAACCCACCTGCTACATCTATTCGCGTGTGAACAAACCATGCACTCAGAGCTCTACACCACACCACACCCTGATATGGCGGGAGTAGGTCAATTGGGATGCCCTCCAGAGAGACTTGGTCCGGGGACTACGCATCAAGGAACAAGAAGTGGCAACCGACCTCCTGCAGAAGTACATTGATCAAACAGTGGAGCAGAGGTCTGTCAGAGGCGACAGACGCTAGGGGGGGGAGAGTGTTGGTAGTATACGAGAAGAGGCAAGTACGAGCATACAAGCAGATCTAGCACTAAGGCAACCCTTTATTTTTTTCAAAACCCTTACACCATTTAAAAGTGATTCTCATCACTAAAAACCCCTGTAAATACCATTTTCACCGTTTTGTAGCTCCATTTTGTACAAGCCGAGGAGTCCTTGAGCTTGAGGAGCCTTAGAAGTAGTTGCCTACCGATTTTCGTATTTTTTAGACCTCGTTTGAGCCCTCAAATAAGCCCTGGAACCTAATTTTTAACTAGGCCGGACACTAGGTCTGGACAGGGCCAAAGCTAGTCAAAAACTATAAATAGAGCTAGAGAGCTCATTTTTGGGCTAGCTTCTTGTAGTTTTGAGCTTGTATGAGAACTTTGTTGCAATAGAAGTGATTCCATTGTCTTACTCTCTTTGTTCTTGCCGTGTGTGCGCGTGTGTGTGTCTGTGTGTGCATGTTAGTGTGGTTCTCACTCACACATTTGTGCCTTCACTTGCTCGAGGTCTTCATACCATCCTCATGTCTTCCTGGATTGACATTAAAGGAGGTGCTACTCATCACTGAGCTACACCACCTATCAACTATACCATCAGGTTTACGCTTTAGCTTGTATACCCACTTAGTGCCAATGGCCTTCTTGCCAAGAGGCAAGTCACATAAAGACCATGTACCATTCTTCATTATAGCATCATATTCAGATTGCATAGCAGCCATTCAATTTTCTGAATTTTGTGCTTCATAAAAAGAAACAGGCTCATTCTCATCACAAAGACTAGACGTAGCCACAGCATAGCAATCTGATGCAAAGAAGGCACTATGAGAGCCTCAACGAGTACGATATGACAAAGGTGCACCTAATTTGTTGTCACGCAAAGTCTGCACCAGCCATTTTGGCATAGTTTTTGCCTGCTCAATATCAACTCTCTCATCAACAAGTGCATCATGTAAATCTGCATCAGAAATGGAATGATCTGCATCATCATATGAAACCTGCAAAGGCTGAGAAGTTTCCTCATTAGGACAAGCACTAGACTGTCCACCTGTAAAAAGAGGCATCAAAGTATCATACATGTCTTTGGAGCTAACAGATGTCTCCTTAGTACATGAAAGCAATGGCTGAATAACATCTTCCACAAAGAAAACATCATGGCTAACCAGAATGCGTTTAGTGTATGGATGATATAGACGATAGCCTTTACTTTTAGAACTGTACCCAACAAAAATACATTTTATTGCCTTATCATCCAATTTTCTGCGATGTTGTTCAGGCACTAGTGCATATGCCAAACAACCAAAAACACGCAGATGCGCAACAGATGGCTTGCAGTCATGCCAAGCCTCATATGGAGTGATAGAATGCAGCGCTTTAGTGGGACACCTGTTCAGTACATATGCTGCACACATGACAACCTCAAGCCAGAAATTATGAGGTAAAGCGTGACTCTTGACCATACACCTTGCCATCTCCATGAGAGAACTGTTCTTTCGTTCAACAACTCCATTTTGTTGAGGTGTATACGGCACTGTACACTGGTGTTTTATCCCACGTTCAGCCAGAAATGCATTAAAATTAGAAGACATATATTCCCCCCCTCGATCAGAACGGAGGGTGCCCATTTTACATGCTGATAGATTTTCAGCGAAAACCAAAACCTATTTAAAGCACATGAACACTTCGGACTTTGCTTTGAGTGGATATACTCATGCATGCCTGGAAAAATCATCAATGAAAGTCACGAAGTAAAGGTAATTTCCAAAAGAGGGTGTCTGCATAGGACCACAGACATCACTATGTACAAGCTGCAATTTCTATGTAGCCCGAACTGAACCATCTTTTGGAAAGGAGGATCGTTTCATTTTGCCCAAAATACAGCCTTCACAAACATGTTTTCCAAGTGCCTCAAGTTTGGGCAAAGAGGACACCATTTCAGATTTTTGTAGGCGTAGCAAACTAGCAAAATTCAGATGACCAAAGCGTGCATGCCAAAGCTTTGCATCTGACATAGCCTGAGAATCATTTACTGCACATGCCAAATCATTTTCAGATCTTTCATAGTCTATGAGCTTATACAGCCCACGACATAAAATGCCAGAAGCAATAATAACATCACCATTTGACAGATCATGAACTGTACATCTGTCATCAACAAATTTCACAACCAAACCAATCTTGGCTAATGCGGAAACTGATAACAGATTCTTCTTGATCCCTAGCACAAATAAAGCATCTGACAAAGTGAAAGAACTACCATCAGCAGTAGTCAAAATGATCTTACCATTTCCCATAACAGGATAAGAGGAGTTGTTGACACATGTAACAGTATTCCCTGTAGGGGCAGGCTCGAGTGAAGAGAAGAAACTGCGCTGCGAGGTAATATGTTTGGTCGCCCCACTGTCAAAGTACCAAACATCTAAGTCTACTACAGACATGCACTGCTCATGAGAAGATGGGTCAAAACTGCAAACAGTAGTGAATGCCCATTCTTCTTCCTGCACAAGATTAGCAGACTCCGTTTTTGGTGTAGAGGCTTCTGCAACAACCATTCCAGGCTCTTTCTTCTTTGCCTCTTTTGAAGCTAGTTTTGGACAGTTCTTTATGATATGATCATTCCCTTTATAGTACTTACAAAACAATTTCTGCTTTTCTGATTGTTTCTCATCTTTGTCTTGGTTCTTCGAATGTGGAGCATTTGCAGATTTCTGCTTATTAGTAGAAGAACTCCATTTTCCTTTGCCCTTTTGACTAGCCAAGAAAGCTTGATCTGCAACACTCATAATGGACCTATTCTGCATGGATTGATCTTCCTACAATAGAACAAAGACTAACTCCTAAAATGACAAGGCATTTGGATTGCCTTTTATCATCAACCGAAGAGTAGAAGCAAAACTCTGATATGAATAAGGAAGACCATTCAGAATGGTCTGCACAAGTGAGCTATCTGGTATAACCTCATTAGCAGAAATGAATTGTTTCTACAAGTCTTTGATCTTCGTTAGGAAACTGTCCATAGAATCACCTTCATTCACATGCTCACTCTCCAACTGTTTTCGGGGGTAAGCAACACGAGCCTCATTCCTAGCTTGGTACAATGTGGTAAGTGTATCCCAAGCATCCTTAGCTGTTCTGCAAGAGCGAATGTGAGGAATAATGGCACGTTTGACAGACAAAGCTATCAATGCATGTGCCTGGGCATCTCGGCCATCCCAACGAATCTGCTCTACAATAGGTGTAGTAGAAACAACAGCACAAATAGGAATCTACAGAATATCATCTTCGACACCATCTTCATCAGCTCCAGCACTTGTATTTGTAGTACTTGTAATCAAAGGTGTAACAGGACGTCTTTCAATACCCTGCACAATGTTCCATAATCCTTTTACAACCAATACATGTCGCATCATATAAGCCCATAATGGGTAGTTGGTACCATCCAACTTATCCTCAATAGCCAACATACAGAATACATCACTACTTTCAGCCATGGCCAGTGACTAAAATACCTTGATGTAGAAAATTGACTGTATCTCAAAAAGTTGAATAGAACTGCCCAGACGAGTTCTGCTAGACTTGTAGGAGACTTTGAGACGCTTAAATTGGCAAACAGAAACTGGTATATATCTTTGGCACAAAAAGACGAAATAGCCTACACAAGCGCTGCGATAGTGCGTTCGGAGGCCGAAACGAGAAAACACCTTGAGTATGCTCACCCTGAGTATGCTCACCAAATTTCGTGCGAATCTGAGACTGCAAACGGAGGAGTGTCGACGGTGCCCTAGATGAAGTGATTACCTGCTTTGATACCAATTGTTGGAGTTAGACGTCTGCGGAAGCACGTGAACAACACAAGGAAGAAGAAGAAGCTTTGTGCACAAACACACAATACTGAATGTATTACTAGAGAATGTACAAAGATAAGTAGCCCATCAGGGCAATAGGCGTATATACAAGCCGGGGAAAAAAACCTGCTAAAGAGGGAAAAAAGTGCCCCGACAGTCCTAGTGTGTTCACACACATCACTACCTAAATATATCAACAATTCTGTGCGCTTTGTGCCCAAAGAAGCACTAGCGGCAACCCGCTCTCCCTAGTTGTTTCTTCATCACTACACCGATATATATATATATATATATATAAAGTATGTTGCTTTGAAGCGGTCACCTCCCTTTTTACAATGATTTGAGATGAATATACAAAAGATTAATTTACATCAATTGGAAGCCCTAACACTAGCACACATGGAGGACATAAATGCTAAGTGGATTGGGAAGGTGACTCATTTAAGTCGGCATCATTGGGAAGATTCAATTCATCAAGAACAATGACGTCAAAGGCGTCTCTAGCTTCTTCAAAAGTGTGTCGCAGATGCTTATGACCTGTCTTGAGGAGAGACCAGAAAGTAGTATGAGGAGTGATTACATTGTTGCATCTTATTAAAATGATAACCTATCACCTCATGGGCATGAACCAACTAAGAACCAACACCAACTAGGTCCTATAACTCAAACACTTGGTTAACACCAAAAGACCAAGAAGAAATTGAGGACATAGGGGAGTAAGGGTGCCATACGGTAGGGGTTCTAGGAGGTGTATGCCAAGGCTGGGTGGATGGGGAGATCAAGGAAGGCATAGTCCATCCTTGTTGCAGAGTAAAGAGGCACAAAAGAGGAGCCCCAAAATTTTCAAATTAATGGACATATTTTTATTCTTTAAAGTCTTAGGAAATTCCCTCAAGCCATGTAAATGCACCAGAGGAGTCCTCTAGATGCATAATTCCAACTTATTGTAATATATTCCTTGTAAATTAGTAGGAAATTCACTTTTTAGTAATAAAGTGCCGGTCTTTTGTGTGAAAGGACCAATTTTAGGGCACATGTATATAAGTCACTTTGTGACTCTTTGTAGAGACTTTTTGCCATTGTGAAGAAGAAGAGCTCTTGATTTTTGAATTTGCTTCTTTCTTGCAGATTTTCATCTTCTCTTTGATCTTCTATGTGTGTGTAATGCTTGGAATGTGTGTGTAGGACTGTTGTCTACCCCGCCCCACTGTTTTTGAGCTACTGTAGTGTGTGTGTGAGCTAGTAGAAGTTGTGGAGTGAGTGTGGGTGTCTCCCGCCATTCACTATTTTGGTAATAAGTTGAAGCACAATTGTCAAAATCGAGTGAAACCACCTCCAATAGATGCGTCTCTTGAGAGGAACCCGCTATTGGCCATATTCGGAGTTTGGAGCTGAGAGAAATCCTCAATTTAGTAAAAACTACTGTAAATGGTATCGCGATAGACACTTTGAGTATTTAAGTGAGTTAGAGAGGTGGATTAGTCTTTTCTCACACTTATAAGTTGAACCACTTCATTTTCCATCATGTGAGCACATGTCCTCATACACTTGGTTAGGTTGTTTCATTGGATTGACAAATAAGTGTGTGTCAATTCCCCACCATATGCACTTGTGTTGCAAATGAGATTTAGTCTCTTTGGCACAAGTCCATAAGTCTTCTTGACTTAGGTACACACGTTTTTGGTGCCATTGCCGAGGAACATCTCAACCAAGGTGCCTTCGTGATGGTTATAGTTGAAAGTGACAAAATCGTACTTGTAGAAGTGAATTCGTACAGTGGCAAGTAGTCCACCACTCAGCACTTGTTACTTCACATCTCAGAGGTGTGTGTAATGAGTTTTTAGGTTTAAGGTTAGTAGGAAGGGAGAGAAGGAAGAGTTAAGGTTAGGTTAGGAGAAGAGGAGTGAAGTAGGAGTAAGTCAAGATCATCAAGAAAAATCCCCAAAAAAATTTGTCAAATTAGAGTACTTAAGTTCAGTCTCCAAAAAGTATAAAAACCAAAAATTTCAGATCATTTTTCATTTGTTCAGAAAGCAGTATCATTTGAGTGCAGCGATCTGTATCATCGGGGTAATATCGTGCTTTCCAGGCTTTCCAAGCTAGGTAGTGAGCTCAAGACTAAAGCAAGACTTCACAGAGGTAAGATTCCATAAGATTTCATTGGCAAAAACACTTTAGAAGTGCACAAAAACGTGAACACTTGCGCATTTGGTATCGCGGGGTGGGACAGAGTGTTTTTTGGATTTCTTTGAGTGAGAAGATAGGTTAGGAGTGAAGAGGGTTGAGAGAAGAGCAAGGGAAAACAAAAATTTTTGAATTTGGAGATATTTTGGCTTGAGTATCGCGATTGGTTGAGTTTCTGGTATCGCGATACCAAAAATTCCCTTGTATCGCGATACTCACTAAAGTATCATATCGTCGATTACCAGCCTTAGTATCGCGATACCACTTGTGGTATCGTATCACTGGGTTGGTATCGCGATTGCATTTTACCAAAGTGGTATCGTATCGTAGTCCACTTGTGGTATCGTATCGCCTCTACTCCTAGTATCGTATCGCGATACCATTTTAGTATCGTATCGTGCAAGTTGGTGGTATCGTATCACCAATTGCAGTGATATCATATCGCATGAGAAGTCTAGTATCATATCGGCTAAATTCCAGTATCGTATCGCGGTTGATTTAAGTATCGTATCGCCTACAGGCTTGGTATCGTATCGTGCAAATTGGCGGTATCATATTGTCAACTGTACTGGTATCGTATTGTGATGAATCCAGTATCGTATCGTGACCTTTTTTGGTATCGTATCATATGTAAAAGTGGTATCGTATCATCAGAGTCCAAGGAGGGACTCAAAGAAGGAGATACCCATGGCTTTAGAAGACATGCAGGGCCCCACTCCCTGTAGAAACTTCATGACCACTGTAGAAGGGGAGTATCGCACTTCCTTACAGTATGTTTCTACTAATGCCCAAGAGATTCCCATCTACCTGGATGGTTTAAACATATATGTGGCATGGATGGTGACTTCCATGGATGCCATGATTGTGGCCAGACCGACTATTAAGTATGAGGGAGGAGCATACGTGGACAAGTTGGGTCACATATACATAGTGACTGAATACCCTGATTTGATCAATGAAAGGGGAGAGTTAGTGGGACAAGAAAACTCAAGGAGAGTAAACCTTGAGGAGTTAGTGATGACTCCTAGAGGCAAGTCCCAGGTGACACGAGTCTTGAGAGGAGACTTGATACCTCAGGACGACTACCTATTGGAAGTCTATTTGATCCATGGAATGGACTTGTTGCTTCAAACAGACTCACCAGCCCAAGGAAGAGAAGAAAGCCCGATGACATTTTATGAGCTAAAGGATCCGGAAGACGAGACTAGAATAACATACCTAGACAAGAACTAGAGAAGATATTGTTTGGTAGATGCCATAGACAGGGCTCGACTGAAATACATGGGTTTGCCTGTATTCCCTCAGAGAGAGCAGACAACCACCTCTCAGAACCCCTTCGGAACCCAACAAGAGGCAGAATGATATTAGGATGACCTTTCATGAGACAAATGCGGATAGTGCAAGACTGGGGACGAGATGCTTTATACCTGCAACATCAAGGAAATACTACCGAGATAAACTTGCATACCTTTTCATATAGAGATGTACCCCCACTACAATGGAATCCTATACACAAGGAGGAAGATGACCTATCTATTCATAGCACTGGATCAAGTGATCAATCATGGAAGTATGAGGATGCCCAATTATGGATGTGTAAAGAAGCCAAGAAGGAGGACAATAAAAGGCAGCTGTGGCCAATAGGACATCCTAACCCAATGTATATGCCTCAATTCTTCCCTCATGAAACCTTTGAACCGCATGGATGGATGGAAATCTTAGCAACCTTAGATGTATGTGTGAATGAGGAAGTTTTAACTATGAACGAGTGCATAGATGAAGAAGGCTATGATGTAAATTTGTACATGGTTGTCCTTCAAGAAGTAGAAGCACGGAAAATCTTAGAAAAAGAGTGGAAAGAGGAATATGAGAGTATATAAATGGAACCAGAATTTGATTCACAGAAAAGCTATCTAGACACCATCTGAACTAAAGATAAGCAGGAACCGACCAAGATCTTGGCAATAGAAGCCGCCCCCATAGTACAAGAGCAAGAGGAAAGAATGAGTAAAATTGGACCAAATCTAGATCTTTTTGAGGTCCGAGAGCATTTTAAAGATACGAAGTAGAAGAGAGAAAGATAGCCATTCAAATGCCTAAGAGAGAGAGGCTCGAGAAGGAGAAGCATACGACAACAAAGAACAAACAAAAAAGATCATAATAACAGTGGAAGATGGAGAAGAAAGATGTACATACATAGGTAAAGATGTGTCAATTGAGGAGGAAGAAGAATTAATACAATTGATCCAAGAATATCGAGATGTATTCGCGTGGACATATAAGAATCTCAAGGGTGTGGAACCCTCGATTTGCTCTCATAGAATACCAATGATGGATGAGGCCAAACCCTCAAAACAACGCCCTTATACATACAATGAGGTCCATGCGGCTAAAATTAAGTAAGAAATAGACAAGCTACTAGCAGCCGGATTCATATATGAAATAGAACACACCGAGTGGGTATCGCCACTAGTAGTTATGCCTAAAAAAAACGGAAAATTGAGAGTGTGCATTAACTTGAAAAAGGTCAATGCAGCCACCATACGTGACAACTACCCATTACCCATCACTGACCATCTATTGGAAAGAGTTGCAGGAAAAGAAGTCTACAGCTTCTTAGATGGATTCTTTGGATACAACCAAGTAGCTATTGCTACTGAGGATCAACATAAGACCGCATTTGCGACTGAATGGAGAGTCTATGCTTTTTGAGTGATGCCTTTTGGACTCACTAATGCGCATGATACTTTCCAACAACTGATGTATCATGTTTTCAAAGAATTCCTGAAGAAGAGCATGGAAGTGTATGTAGATGACCTATGTACATATTCAAATCAAAGACAAGACCACATTCCTGAATTGTGGAAGATATTTAATAAATGCAGACAATACAGGGTCTGCCTGAACCCTGAGAAGTGTGTCTTCATGGTAAGACAAGGAAAGATCCTAGGACACATAGTCTCTAGAAATGGAATATCCACAGATGAAGACAAGATTAAGGTCATTTTAGAGATTCCTAGATATAAGAATGCGAAAGAGGTGCAAGCATTTATGGGACATTGTGGATACTACCGTCGATTTATCCACATGTACGCCATAATTGCCAAACCCTTGTATGGACTCTTAACTCAATTCACTTGGATAGAGGAATGCAAGAAGGCATTCAATGAGTTAAAGAAGCGGCTTAGCACAACTCCAATTCTGAAAACAACAAATTGGAACAAGCCATTTCATATTCATGTGGACGCTTCTAATTACGCAATAGGATGTATCTTAGCCCAACCAGCAGATGAAGGAAAGTTGGATCACCCAATTGCCTATGCGAGTAGACAACTGAATCAAGCTGAGAGGAACTATACAACTACGAGCGAGAAGGATTAGGAATGGTCTATGTAGTGAAGAAATTTAGACACTATCTCTTAGCCAACAAATTCAAGTTCTTCATAGACCATCAGGCCCTATTGCACTTAGTCAATAAGCCCTGCAACACGGGAAGACTGGTAAGATAGTTTCTACTATTGATGGAGTGTGAAAAAGGGAAATACCCATGTAAGAGCATATCACCTTTTGAGGTTAACACACAGAGAACCACCAAGTGGAGTACCCGATGATCTGTCAGACACTTATTTGTTTAATTTGGAAGTGTGTCCGAAGTGGGCAGAGAAACTAATTCCGATACTCACTCATGGCCCACAACACTCAATCAATAAAGAGAGTAAAAAGGAAATCTTACAATCGAGGAATTTGCACATTATTGCGGGAAGTGTGTACTACAAGGAACCCAATGGTGTATTGCTAAGATGTGTTGAGGAAGACGAACAATTGAAGCTGATTGAACAAGCACATGTGAACAAATGGAGAACACACAAGGGAACTAATGGAACTATTAGGGAGTTAAAGCGATTGGGAGTATACTGGTCTGACTTGCCTAAGGATGTCCATGACTATGTGAGTAACTGCGCAGAATGTCAAGAAACGATTCTCGAGGATCATACATCCATTCCTTTCTCAATGATAGCACCCAATTGGAGCAAAACATTGGTCAAATTCCTAAAGACAAGAGAACACGAGGAAGGAGTTAGCTTAGCGAGAAAATGATCCCTAGAAGAAATGAGCAAGGATTATGTACTTATGGGAAGACATTTGTTTAGGAGAGGAAAAGACAACCGATTACGGCTATGTGTGCATGAAGGAGAATATTTACTTGTATTAGAGATGGCACACGTAGGTGCGGCAAGAGGTCATTTTTTGGCCGAGAGAATCGTAAAAATGATCCTCTTCGTGGGCTTGTGGTGGCCAACTTTACATATGGATGCTGAGAGATATGTACGAAGCTGTGAGACATGCCAAAGGGCCAAATAACCAATTCGGAGAGATGACATGCCATTGAGACTTATGATTTGTGCTAGAGCATTTTCTAAATAGGGTATTGACTTCATAAGACCCATTAACCCACCAGCCAAAGGGTCACATGCCGAATATATCATAGTAGCCACCAATTACTTGACAAAATGGGTAGAGGCAAAGGCTACTAGAAGAAACAATGCTCAAACCACTGCTAAGTTTCTTTTTGAGCACATATTCACTCGTTTCGGATTACCATTTGAGATTGTGAGTGACCGAGGAACACACTTTATTAATGAGGTGATAGAGTCTCTAATGAATGAATTTTTAGTGATCCATAAAAAATCAGCCCCATACCATCCCCAAGCCAATGGTCAAGCGGAAAGTTCCAATAAGGTGTTATGCACAGTATTGACAAAGATTGTCAATAATGGTAGGTCTGATTTTTTGATACCCACCTTGAGAGTAGCCCAACTGTATGAAAGGACAGGGCATGAATTATCCCAACAATTAGAACAAATCGAGAAGCTGCATGAAACTAGGTTGCAGGCTGTCGCTAGAATTTATGCGGCCAAGAGAAGGCAAAAGGCATATTATGATGCTCACATAAAAGACAAAGGACTAAAAGAAGGAGACCTAGCCCTGGTCTACACCTTGAAGCAACATGCCAAAAAGTTACAAAAATGCGGATATGGACCTCTAATCATTAATAGGATCTCGACGAGTGGATCAGTTAATCTAGCCAGTTTGGATGGAGACATTCTTCCCAACTACATAAGTGGATGTAAATTGAAACAGTTCATGGAGCCATTGATGGATCACATGTTAGCACATCCCGTAGGTGCACAAAATAGGAAGAAAGAGGAAGAACGGATTAGAGAAAAGGCACGGCAAGAAGCCTTGGAACGTATTAAGAAATGGAAAGAGTGGATTAGGCAAAGGGACGAACGTTATCTCCAAGGAGAAGAGCCTATCCCTATGGCTAATTACCAAGTCCATAAGTCTAACACGACTAATGTCTACATGTCACAACCCTACCTAAACCTAGGGATTGGCAAGATAGAGTACAAATTGATAGATGCCTTGATAGACTCAGGAGAAGGACTTAGTTGCATACGAAATGCGGTCATATGAGATCTTCAAACGATTATGGCTTCCACGAAAGCTCATATGATAGGTATCGGAGGTCAAATCATAGAATGCATGGGAGAAACTAATGTACCCTCCACCTAAGAAATTCTTCCATGGAACAACGAGTCTTAGTGTGCAAAGATGAAGACTTAATAGAAGACTTGATTCTAGAACAGGATTGGATCATTGAGAATGAAGTAAGCATCCACCTAGCACAAGGCTATATTTCAACCAAGATAGGATACAAGGAAGTTTCTAGTCTATTAGGGGAGAAGCCCTCACTGAAACCAGAAGCCATCAAGAGTGCAGAAGACCTCAAGGAAGAGCTATTAGAACATGATTCTAGCCCCAATCCCTTAGAAGCAAGTTTGGAAGAAGCAGAAAGTTCAAACCCTAACCTGTCCAAGGAAGAAGTGAATTCATCCTATTCAATTGGTGAATGGCCAGACACTAGGGAAACCAACACTCTGAGAGTTTCTCACACGACGGAAGGATCAAGTACAATCAAATACTTGCATCTAGGAAAGGTCAAATTCAAATGGGTACGCAAGGATCAAGTGCAAAAACCAGAGAACGCTACACCAGCTCATGAGAAGGGAACGGAGGGCAAGCACTATTCTTTACCGAAATCCGAACCAAAAAGACTCTTGCAAGTATGGCTCCCTAGGCCTTTGATTGAAGCTCAGAAGGCATGACAACATATATGGATTCCCAAGAAGGTCAGACAAGCAGCCAATCAAGAGATAAGCAAACAGGAGGATACATTACATCGAGACATTCGGGCAACGAAGCCAAGACATACTCGTCATAGAAATATGAAGAGAAAAACCTCTATCACTAGGACATTAGAAGAAACAAAGGAAACACATGAAGCTCGAAGGACCAAAGAGAAGGCATAGCCTATCAACGCGACCACGAAATGGATTTGGAAACCAAAGCAAATGCGAGGGATGGAACACTAGAACAACGAAGATTCCAATTGCACTCATGAAGTATCGAATGCACCTAAAGTATGCATAATAGGGCCATATTACAAGGCCATGCATTCGGCACTTGATGTACATAATAAAATTAGTGGTGCACATTCTCCAATGGGGAATAGGTCATAGCTTCAACTTCCGTAGGAATGGACCTACTATGTAAGTAAATAAATGCTTCGGCTATACTAATCCTTGTGTTCTTTTAGAAAAGAAATAAAAATATGTGGTAAGAGAGCTCACTTATAGAAGCAAAGGAAATGGAGTGACGAAAAGACAACATGTCACTGCAATGCACCGCACAATTGCTATATTTTCTATTGAAGCTAATGCACTTTTCATTACAAGTAAAGATGGCTTCTAAAGATTCTAAAGCAATGATTCAGGAGGACGTATTGGAATTTCTTCTACAGAGTGTAACCAAAACAAAGGGACATTGGTTTAGAGAAGATCAACCGACCGGGGAGTATCTCTTCCTAGTGACTATCAAAATCATCGATACAGATCATCAAGTACCGATTATGTCTCAAGATTTTAAAGTGGTGCATGAGCTTTTGTCTACAATTGACATCATGAAGAAAGCAGGTATACACAAATACTTTGAACTTCCGATCTACAAGCCCGACTTTCAAAGGTGCACACAAGTCATGAATACATTACAACCAACACTACATGACCCATTGGTGCCAGAGGCTAGAGTCATGGACGGAGTAGGTGAATGGGTAGTCATTCAGTTTACACATGATTTGATTAAAGAAGCTTTCAGATGGGAGAAGGACGAAATCACTGTCTTGAAGGAAGAGAGTCGAGGGGCAAAGACCAGAACATTCAGTGACATCAATAGAGTTGGCATAGAAGAGGAAGTCAAACTCATTCATCAACACTTCTGCTCCCCAAACATGCATCGATACACCACCCCTCAGAAGATAATTGTTCAAATACTCTCACATGCTATCAAATAGATTGGCAATCAAATTAATCTGACTCCATACATATAGGAACGACTATTTGATGCAAAGAAGCAATGGAATAACAAGAAGTTCCTAAACGGCAATGTAGCTCTGACCATATTGATCTACCATGCTTGAGGCATTAGAGAGCACCTCCAAGAAATGCCATCATCGACTGCTATGGCTAAGTATGCCAAGGTTGCCAGAGTCCCCAAAAAGAAAAGAGGAGTCAAGATTGTTGAGGAGGTAGAAATTAGCTCTCAACCCAAAATGAGAGGAACAAAGAGATTAAGGGAGGTAAAGCAAGTAGAAGAAGAAGTTCCAACCATGAAAAGGGCACATGTACTTCCAAAGACAAGAATTGAAGAGCCAAGACCAATTACAAAAGAAGACTTAACTAAAGCCCTGGAAGATACACACCAATATACAGAAGAGCAATTTAATCTACTAGTGCAAGGGCACCATTACCAGCAGACCCAACAAGACAAGGAAGCTAAAAAGAAGCTCACCAAAGTACATCGATACAGAGAATTAGGGTTGGATAATTCAAGCTCATCTTCGGATGCACAAGAATAACCCGACACATCCTTATTAAATGTGGACATTCAAAGTGAATCCAAGGATGATGGACAATGGGAGGAACTTAATGAAGTAAACTACATTGAAGTAGAAGAAAGTATGAAGGTGAATGACACCCCCATCAAACACAATCAAGACGCAACAGGCAAGGAAGCAAACCAAGAAGGGACACATGTTATCCAACTAAATGATACTTCCAAAATTCAAATCAAAGAGACAACGCTTAAAGGAGAGGAATCAATCAAGAATCCAAAGCAAGAGCCTAAAGAAGCTACAGTCGAAGACTCAGAACCCTTCACTCCAATAAGGGTTGTGGCAGAACCCTCCCCCATGGATGTCACATTTCAAGGGAGTGCCACGAAAATTATTGATCTGGACAAAGAAAGAAACGAACCAGAAATACAACTATAGAGACAACCACATAATGAAACTATCCATGTGGAGCACGGAAAGGATGTATAAATAGGAGAAACTCCGAGCATTCCAAGAACGTGGTTGAATGTCGACATCACTCAGATCAAGCCAGTAGTGCAAGACATGATCAAAACCACAATGGATATGCAACAATTAATGCTTGAGGCTGATGAGGACTATGATCAAGCGATGCAGGACAAGCATGAACCTCAAGAAATGGGTAAGAATCTTTCAGCAGAATTAAAGCTAGCAAGAGAGCAAATAATACATAAAGAAAATGAAGTTCAAGAGATCAAACAACAGTGCAAAGTTTTAGAGACAGAAAATGAGAAATTAAAAGAACAACTACAAGATTTACAGAAGAAATATGAAGTTAGTGAGGCCGAGAAAACGCGGATGAACGCAAGAAGCAAAATATTAGAATCACAAATAAAGCTATACATGGATGAGGCAGAAAACCTAAGGAACAGAAACAAGGAACTAATGACAGCTCTCTTGAGTGATCAGCCTATAGAGGTTCAGGGAAGGCCAAAAAAAGACATCAAGGAAATAGAGGAGAAGATGGCTAGGTATGACGATCAGCTCAAGTAGGAGCAGGCAGTCATTGTTGAATGGGAAAAGAGGTATATGGATGATACCATAGCCCTACGGACGAAGTGGAAAAAAGCCGAGAACAGATATATGGCACAATGTAAAGAAGAAACTGATCACCTTGCTATCGTAGCTAAAGAAATTCTCTAAAACAAAGAAACGATTGCTAAGGCCAATGAAGAAATCAAGCAAAAGGATGAGATGATAAAGCAGCTACAAGAGCAGCTAGAGCAGAAGGCAATTGAGGGGACACTAGTAGTTCAAAAATCCATAGCGGGTACTGAGGAGATTGAGGTACATCCTCTCTCTCCCCCCTTCCATCATTCGTCGATAAGGAGGACACGGAGATCCAATCTGAACGTAATCATTGGGATATTGCAGAACTAAGCCAACATGAGAGGGCACTACTGGTGTCCCAGCTTACTGCTGAATTTGAATATCAAATAATCCAGGTCATGAAGGAAGCTAAGATTGAGAGCAAAAACTTGGAACAAATCTTGAAGCCTTTTAATGTACCATATGGCCTCCTGAAAGAGCAAATGCAGCAATATACAAAGACAATGAAAAATAAAGATCCTGGCAACAACCTCCAATTCAGCAACGATTCATTCAACTATAATTAAGAAGAATTCGAAAAGGCTGATCCTATATGGAGGCACAAAATTTTGGAAAAGAATCCTATACTGTGTGTACAATGGGAAGCATCGCCATACGCACTTCAGGTAAACCCATCTTTTTGTCCAGTACCCCGCAGACGCTCTTGGTCACAATTTTGGGAAGGATAGCGCCAGGGTAGCATAAATAGTCAATGGCTAAATTATCCGCTATTACCAAGTCCACCGCATAATTACCTACCGACGGAAGAATACATGGTGAAAACCATGGAATTTTGGATTGTGAGATATGCGACTATACCAGATTTACCAGTCAAAATGACGAATAAAATTTTCAGCATGCTCCTTATAGTTATTAAAGTCTTCCAGCATGAGAAATATACGCTTTTGAACTTCATCGGCATTACACAAGGATCCGAAGCGCTCATTTTTTATCTTTCCACCATCCCGAGCCGCTTAACACTTATGGCATACTATTCATGACTTATGTTTTGCTGAGAACATATATGCAAACTTTTGAAGAATCATTTTTTACTGGCCTCTTCGAAATTGATTCAGAAATTTTTGTAAAGATGACTTCAAATCTTAATGCAAGACTGGTGGCTTATGAAACAAGTTTCTTTGCGGATCACCGACAAGCACCAGAGGATGGAGTGAAGTCAACCCAGTGGAAAGAATTTATGATATGTCACGCCAACCTGCTTAATCAAAGAGAGCAAACCTACATTCAAACGTACTCACGTCGCCACAAAAAGCCTGTCGGGGATAACAGAGTTCAGAAGGAGGGACGTGTGGAAGGGGAATCAAGTAAGAAGAGAAGAAAAAGAAAATCAAAGACCAAATCTGCTCAATAAAGAATGAAGATCATAAAGCAAAAGATCCACCCTCTGCCCAAAACCCCGTAGGGGAACGCATCAAGCAACAACGCCAAACATCCAGGTCCTGAGGAATGGAATTAAAGAATATCAAGAACCAGGACATTTCATGGGAAGGACGAACCAGGGCCAGGAAGTATCCATGAAGAAGTGCAAAAAGATACTTGGCAGGTAATAATCCTCCCGCTGATAGCATGCGATAACAAGAAATGAACAGGCTCAAAGCAATACAACAAGGTCAGATGTGTGAAGATAAAGACAAATCAGAAGACCAAAAGTTAGAAAGAGGTAGAGGCTGAAAAGTTGAAGAGGGTGACTAAGAATATCACATTTTTAGTCACTGGTGGCGTGCGTGGCAGCCCGATTGAATACAACAACCCAGATTTGTGATGTACGGAATACCAAGGGGAAAATAGAAGTAAAGGATATACCTCGGATAAGATAACCAATTGTCTGATAATCTTTGTTGATGCTTTGACCACTGGGTGCGTGTATTTAGAACTCTTAGACGAGCTACAAACAAGAAGCAAAAGCCTGTCAAGGGACGATAGAGACAAAGGGGGGGAGAGTGTTGCAGAGTAAAGAGGCACAAAAGAGGAGCCCCAAAATTTTCAAATCAATGGGCACATTTTTCTTCTTCAAAGTCTTAGGAAATTCCCTCAAGCCATGTAAATGCACTAGAGGAGTCCTCTAGATGCATAATTCCAACTTATTGTAATATATTCCTTGTAAATTAGTAGGAAATTCACTTTTTAGTAATAAAGTGCCGGTCTCCAGTGTGAAAAGACCAATTTTAGGGCACATGTATATAAGTCACTTTGTGACTCTTTGTAGAGAATTTTTTCCATTGTGAAGAAGGAGAGCTCCTGATTTTCAAATTTGCTTCTTTCTTGCAGATTTTCATCTTCTCTTTGATCTTCTATGTGTGTGTAATGCTTGGAATGTGTGTGTAGGACTGTTTTCTACCCCTCCCCACTATTTTTGAGCTACTGTAGTGTGTGTGTGAGCTAGTAGAAGTTGTGGAGTGAGTGTGGGTGTTTCCTGCCATTCACTGTTTTGGTCATAACTTGAAGCACAATTGTCAGAATAGAGTGAAACCACTCCAATAGATGCTTCTCATCGAGAGCTTCGAAAGGAACCTGGTATTGGCTATATTCGGAGTTCGGAGATGAAAGAAATCCTCGATTTAGTGAAAACTATTGTAAGTGGTACCGCGACAGACACTTTCAGTGTTTAAGTGAGTTAGAGAGGTGGATTAGTCTTTTCTCACACTTATAAGCTGAAACACTTCATCTTCCATCACGTGAGTACATGTCCTCATACACTTGGTTAGGTCATTTCATTGGATTGACAAATAAGCGTGTGTCAATTCCCCACTATACGCACTTGTGTGGCAAATGAGATTTAGTCTCTTTGGCACAAGTCCTTAAGTCTTCTTGACTTAGGTACACAATCCTCATGATGGAGAACGTAGCTGGGAAGTCAAGTGCCAATTTGTTCTAGAGTAGGGAATGGAGGGCGAGCTGATGCTATGGATAACTCCAATACAAGAAGTGGCTTTGGTGAAGGAAAAACCAGTGGGACCACTTAAGTGCAATAGTGAGAGGAACAGAAGGTGTTGCTTCAATAGAAAACCGGTGGGGGACTGGGCGAGGGAGGATGAACAATTGTCGAAGAGGAAGGTGGAGGGACAAGGGAATTGGTGGCACCACAAGAGAGGAGGAAGGAAGTGGGGAATTAGGGTTGCATCAAGAATAGGTTCATGAGGCAGTTGCTCCATGCTCAGACTAGCATCATCAAGACATGGAGGCGAGGCAGCCGAAGATTCTTGAGATGAGGAATCCACAGGAATGTAGTTGCGTTCTCGTTTGTGAGAGCAACAAAAAAAAATGCCCACACTTTAATCATCATCCTCTAGGGGTGGTGCAACTATCGGGGTATGAGCATCCATGGGAGCGGGAGGCGGAACCAAATGAAGATGTAGAGGGGTTGGGGTGGCACCCAGGAATAAAATAGAAAAGAGATAATGGAGAGGCAATAGGGTGAAAGGGTTCTTCTACCACTACCATGTTACCGTTAGTGTCCATGTGAAAGGCCAACGGCCACAAGAAACTTCTTTGTATATGTTCTTTAATAAAACATATAGTGGCCTGGTCAGTCACAAATTGTAAGTTTGACTGCATTTGTAACACCTAAGAAGTTTCTGTTTGTGCTCCCTACATACTGTGTTTTCTGTGTATTCTGCAGCCTCTATGTGAAGTATCATGTGTAGCCCTAGGAGCTCAGTTTTTGACTCTGAGGATATCGTCGTGGAGCTCTTGAGAAGGAGAGTGCATTGTGGTCCATCGCCATCAAAATACTTCACCGGTATCATAGCATTTTGGCACAAAAGATTTGTTCCTTTTGTGCGAGCGAAGCGAGCACCAGCCCAAGGCTTTCTCTAAGGCTTACGCCTAAGGCAGCGACCAAGGCATAGACCTTGGCATACCTTGTCATCCGAGTCACCGTTGGCTGCATGCGAGGGAGGACCTCAATGATCAAGGAAGATAGAGGTTCTCGGTACTTCTTGAGAGGTCACCCATCCCAATACTATTCCCCCCCCCTCGCTTAACTGTGGCAATCTCTTGCCACTAAGCTACACTCTTGTGGTGTTTGAAGAAGGGGAAAGAATAAGGTTAACATTACCCCCAACATAGTTTGGTCCCTCAAAGATTCATTCTTTGCTTTCAAATCTTGTTTTTGAAGCATTTTTGGGGTGTCTTTTGGAGCCACTTTGGAGTACTTTCACACATAGTTCTCTTCACACAG
The DNA here is from genome assembly GCA_020310875.1 of Ceratopteris richardii. Taxonomy (NCBI): domain Eukaryota; kingdom Viridiplantae; phylum Streptophyta; class Polypodiopsida; order Polypodiales; family Pteridaceae; genus Ceratopteris; species Ceratopteris richardii. The sequence goes on from CM035428.1 coordinate 7,700,991, forward strand.
GTCCAAGAACATCAAGAAGAGTGTTCTTTGTACTTCTTCAGCAATAAATATAAACCTTTGGGGCTGTGTTTTCAGCCACACTCATAAAACTACAGGTTTGTCAAAAGGTTTTCAGTTAGCCGCTGCAAATTTATGCAAGTTTTGGAGCCTAAAACATCAGAGTTGATAGACACTTGCAGGTGTTATTGGCTAGTTTTTGGGCTATGCATTCAACCTTTTAGTGTCATTTTACTGCATATATTGAGCACATACACACCATGTATGTTTTTATGGATACTGCTTATGTATGTCCATGTGGTCATTGATATAGTGGTTACATTTTTTGCATAAAGCCTTTTACGTTTGATAAAGAGGTTCGTGGTGAGGTTTTCCTAAGTGGGAAACACCCAGATGTCAGGGTCTCTTTGGTGATGCAGGTGGAAGGCTTACCTAGCCTCGCCATGGGAGATGTATGATAGTTGTTCATAGGTGCTCGATAAGCATAGTTGGCTTCTATTGGGAAACTGATTATATGCAGTGGAGTTAGTGATTCACTATGCATGTAAACATGTTAGTACTTGTAGTTTTGTGATATTTTGACACTGATCATATGCTCATTTTGCAAAGGATACTCTGGAAAAATTTTATCAGATTTTTGGCTTTGTCAACTATACAGTGGTCGATTTACTCCTTGATACACTTATTCATTGGTGTTTGGACTCTTCTAGCTCCATTATCATTCTATTCAGTTCTCTATCATCATGGCATTAGAGGTCTCATGCACATCTGGTGGATCAGGGTCTAGTGCTAGTGTTCCAAGGAGGAGTTATAACTTGTAGGACAAAGACCATTTTGAGATCCGAAAATTTTGTGGCACAAACTTTTCTCTATGGAAGAATCAGATTAAAGATGTGCTAATTCAAAGGAGGCAATAGAAGCTAGTAAATGGAATTTCAAAGAAGCTTGCAAACATGGATTAAGATGATTGGGATGAGTTAGATGAAATGATCAGGTCTACCATTCGCTTGCACCTGCCAGATAATGTTTACTTTACAGTATTAGACTGTGAAAGTGCAAAGGAGCTTTGGAAGAAGTTATGCAATACATATGAAAAAGAGATTGCATCAAATAAAGTGTACCTGATGAGAAAATTATATGACCTTTGCATGAAGGACACAGATAGTGTTGCTGCTCATCTAAATGAGTTTGATGCGACATTCTCCTAGTTATAGGCTCAGGAAATGGAGATGAATAATGAAATCAAAGCAGTATTGCTATTATGCACCTTGCCATCATCATCGGATACATTTTGCACAGCTATTGGCAATAGTGCACTTGATGATAAACTCATCTATGATGACATATGTGGAGCACTCTTGAGTGAGGAGATTTGTAGAAAATCCATGGTTGGTACTCAGAGTGGAGATGCATATAATGTTCATGATTCTTATCAAGGAAAAAATCAACAATGTGGTAGAAACAAGAACAAGGAAAAGAATGGTCAATGGAATAAGAGTAGAAGTAAATCAAGGAAGAGGGATATCAAATGCCATTATTGTCATAAGAAAGGACACATGAAGAAAGACTGTTATGCATTAAAGAATGCTAAAGGTAAAGGATAGAATGCTGATGTGAATTTTAAATAGTTACCTGCACCATCTACTTCGACTGTGAAGATTGAAGAAATTAATGCTATTTTTAATGATGTTGATGTGTTGACACTTGATAGTACTATGCCAACTGAGGCTCTTATGGTTGATTCTCTTTCCCACACATGGTTGTTAGATTCTGGTGCTTCTTTCCATGTGACACAACACATAGAATGGTTCTCTAATTATGCGACAAACTCTATTGTTACTGTGAGACTTTGTGACTCTTACTAGTGTGACATTGTGGGGATTGGAGATGTGGTAGTGCAATTCATTGATGGTTCAAAATTTATTATGCATGGTGTACGACATGTACCTCAGTTATCACACACTTTGATGTACGTTGGCCAACTTGATGACCTTGGTTACAAGGTGGGAAAATGGTTATTGCAAAAGGAAGCAAAGTTGGCCCACTTTATCCTTTATTTGTATCATAGAAAGAACACGTGTTAGCTATTACTAAATAGCCTATGGCTTGTATTTGGCATGGTCATTTGGGCCATACATCTCGTAGTGGAATGGAAAATCTTTCTCATCTTGGCTACTTACCTGTGTAATCTTTCTTTGATTTTTCATTTTGTGAGAATTATCAACATGGAAAGCAAACCAGAAATGTGCATAGAATGCACATTGACTCTTCAATTCAGCCTTTAGATCTCGTTCATACAGATGTGTGTGATCCTATGCAACACTAGGTCCTTAGGTGGTGCTCTCTACTTTGTCACTTTCATAGATGATGCTACTAGAAAAGTTTGGGTATATCCTATCAAATCAAAGGATGAGGCATTCCCTACTTTCAAAAACTGGCTTGCTTCAGTTGAGACTAAAAAAGGAATGAAGCATAAGTCTTTACTTTCAGATAATGGGTATGAGTATACCTCACATGAATTCAGCCTTTTCTATCAATGTAGAGGGATTTGTAGAGAGTTTACAGTCCTTATACCCTAGTACAGAATGGTGGAGCTGAAAGGATCAATATAACTATTCAAGATAGAGTAATTTCTATGTTGCATCATGCAAACCTCTCACAAGGATTTTGGGCAGAAGTAGTATTGACTGCTGTGATTAACCTTTCACCTAGTACTGACAAAGGTCCGAAAGTGGCACAACAGTTATGGACAGGGAAGCCACCATATTATGATCATTTTTGGGTTTTTGGGTGTGAAGCATATGTTAATATACCCAGTAATCTTAGACAAAAGTTGGACCATAAGTCAAAGAAATGCATTTTTCTTGGATATGGTCGAGAAGGACAATTTGGATATCACATATGGGATCCTAAAACACAGTTAGTGATCAGAAGTAGTGATGCCATTTTCAATGAGTTGGAGATGCCATAAACAACCCATTAAGGAGGTTGAAGTGAGAAAGTGGTGTTTGAGGATACTAATCCTCCAGTTATCATGCATAAAAATGCTACACATAAGGACATTCAAGAGAGTGTTCAATCAGATCAGTCTGCACATGTTCTAGTCTAGCAACCATTGACATGCTCTGCACGTGTCTCATATCCACATGATAGATATGTTATAGGTTTAGATTTTGTTATGCTAAGAGATGTAGGTGAGCCTTCTTGCTACAAAGAGGATATGCAGACAAAGGATCATGTCAAGCGGGAGTGTGCCATGAAGAGTGAGTTGGATTCTCTTCACAAGAATGGTACTTAGGATTTAGTACCTTTGCCAAAGGGCAGGAAATCTTTACCATGTAAATGGGTATATAAGCTAAAATTCACATCAGATAGTGCTTCTCCAAAGTATAAAGCATGACTTGTTGCAAAGCATTTTAAGCAACAACATAGTGTTGATTTCGAGGAAATCTTCTCTCCAGTGGTCAAGATGACTACTCTGTGCATGTTTCTTGGATTCGTTGCAATGGAAGACTTAGAGCTAGTCCAAATGGATGTGAAAACTGCTTTCTTGCATGGAGATCTTATAGATGAGATGCATATGGAACAACCAGAGGGTTATGGAGTTCCTGCAAGAAGTCTAATTTGTAAGCTCAAGAAGAGCTTGTATGGACTTAAACAATCCCCTAGACAAGGGTATCAAAATTTTGATGCTTTTACAAAGTCTCAAGGCCATTTTCAAAGCAATGAGGATTACTGTCTCTACACAAAGAGATGCTAAGATGGTAGCCTGATATGCCTTATAATTTATATCAATGATATGTTGATTGCTGGGAAGTCCTCTTATGACTTGTGAATTCTCAAAAAGAAATTGAGCCAGACATTTGATATGAAGGATTTGGGGGATGCCAAACATATTCTTGGCATGTACATTATTCGTGATAGGAGTAAAAGATGCATATACTTGTTTCAAAGTGAGTACATATCAGGGTAAAAAATAAGACCACCCCCCTCACGCAAAAGTATATAAACATGGGCGAATTTCTCTAAGCATCTCATATTATAATTATAAATATTTTGGCGAATTTTCATAATAATTTCCTTTTGAAAAATAAAAAAATTGGCGAATTTTAATGATAACTTCCATTTGAAATATAAAATTTTATTTGAAATTTGATGATAACTTCTCTTAAAACTACACAAATGTTTGATCATTTGATATCATTCACTATGCTAAATCACCTCTTCTGCTATCTTACCTTTGTGATCCTCTTCACTTTTGCTACCTTCTTCTTCCATCGTTGGTCACACTTTTCTTCACTTTCACTACCCATATTGAGATGTGTGTGTATGTGTGTGTGTGTGTGTAATTATAAATATTTTGGTGAATTTTGATAATAATTTCCTTCTTGAAAATTAAAAAATTTATGAATTCTAATGATACCTTCCATTTGAAATATAAAAGTTTATTTGAATTTTGATGATAACTTCCCTTAAAACTATACAAATGTTTGAGCATTTGATATCATTCACTATGCTAAATCACCTCTTCCCCTATCTTACCTTTCTAGTCCTCTTCACTTTTGCTACCTTCTTCCATCATTGGTCATACTTTTCTTCAACTTCACTACCCATATTGGTATGTGTGTGTGTGTACATACATACATACATACGTACATACATACATACATACATATATATATATATATATATATATATATATATATATATATATATATATATATATATATATATATATATATATATATATATATATATATATAGAGAGAGAGAGAGAGAGAGAGAGAGAGAGAGAGAGAGAGAAAGAGCAGTATATATATACTATGTAAGTACTATACTACTAACCCATTGAAAGGTGCAAATAGTCTACTCATATCGAGGAGGATCGCTCCATTATAAAAAGTTGAAACTGTATTGGCTTCCTACATAATCAATTGTACCTTGCTACATTTTAATGTGGTAAGTAAGCAGCCAATAATTTGACTTTCATACTTGTGCACATACATACCTGATACATATCGATCAAAGCATATACATACCTGCATACATGTACAAATTCCAACATTTGCAGTAGAGGACAGATTGAATAGAGCCTATGCAAACTTGCATATGCAAAAAGATGTGTTTGCATGTTTTGTGACAAGAAGATCAAACAAAATTATGGCTTCTTTGTACACATCGACTGTGCTTTGTAGGTTGCAGATCTAGGAATACTCTATGGAACATCATGACAGATTCCATGGTATGGGAGAAATGAATGATGAATGCATAGGATTTTGATATCTATGATGCCTCATCTGACAGGAACCAAGTGAATGTTTTCCTGCATATTTAGTATCAAGAACTATGGCTTTTGGTAGCCCCTTGAATCATCTGCTATACTCTACATTGTGCAGATCTGGGGACCCTGAGTGACCCTGAATGCTGAAGAAGGTTAGGGAGAGAAAGCTTTGGCCTATTTAGAATGTATACAAAGTAAAGGCTTCATTACAGATGCTGGGACCTATGCCAGTGCCTTGAAGGCTAATGTTACTTCACAATGATGCAGTTTTTAGCATTGCTCTGGTTGATGCACTTCAGAACAATCCTAGATTTTCATTATCAATCAAATCACAAGCAGTTCTTAGACAAGTGAGGTCTGAAGATGGCACAAGCATAAAAGTAAAGCATAAAATATTGTATCCTATCTTTTTGCACATTTATTTGGTAGTAGGCAATCATACCCAGAAGTCCAGTAATGAACAACTTAAGAGAGATTCACTTCAATATAAAAGCATAAGCTGAAACTGAGAAGAATGCATAGGACTAGACTATACCATCAGTCCTCCTAAAGCCATGCTTATCACAATTTCCTGTACAGAAATACTATGGCACAAGAGAACCAACAGACTGTCTACATCTTATATGAAGAACCAAAACATCCTGACACATCACTATCATCAGATGAACTTCTTAAGACCCCATCTACCAACAGTTCCATAGATTGATCATATGTAAGGTCTGGTCCGATATACCTCATATACAGCTCATCTTGAATAATCAAAAGAAGCTGATGAAATGAATTATTTCAACATGCATTATTTATACTATGTCACCTGTATATGGAAGCCATCTGCTTCATAATAGAAATCTAAGCAAACCCCAAATTCACCCTCATACAAAACTGCAACTATAAGCTCATGTTATTCAACCACAAGATCATACAACCATCAGCACAAAATGCAAACAAAAGATAGGACAAACTTGAACAAAGAATCAACAAGTGAAAACTACCAGGATCAACATCCGATTAATAGAGAATTTGGAGAGCAACAACATGCATCAGCAGGACAAAATACACACAGCAGTTGATGATTTTTAATAGCAGATATATGCTGATCTTCAAGCATAGACAAAAGATAATCAACTAGATGTACTTCAACACATGTATTTAAATATACAAATTAGAAATATGTACAGACTAATGAGAGGATCAAAAGTCTTATAGGTAAATAGTATTTCATAATGTACATCTCACCATTTGCAAGGAATGAAACTTTAGATGATGTAAAAAGCAAGGAAACCTTGATGCATATATAAAGAGATCATGGATCAGTAGAGTTTCCACTCGTCCTCCTGCTGCTACTGCTCCTCACCCATGCCTCCTCTCTGTGCGTATCCCTCCCCCGTCTCCCTCCTTGGTCAATAATATTAGATTAGAATTTGGACACCAGAACATCAGCCAGGATCTACAAGCTTGAAAGTGGAAGCAATTACCTCATTTTGAACCCTCTGGGGGTGGTGCTCCCATTGAAAAGCATTACAAAATATGCATCTTGAGATTCACTCAGTTGGCAGGGACTAAGAAGCTTTTGTTGGCTTGTTTCATCAACAGGAGTTACCTAGAAACACACACACATAGAAACACACACACATATATACATAAGCTCAGTACTGTTGTCCTGTCTGTCAGTAATCCCTGCTTCTGCATTTCATCAAAAAGACTGAGAGCAAATGAGTTACATACCTGGTTGGCAAAATGTTTATCAATGCTCCAAAAGACACTGCATCTGGGCTTGATAAACAATTAAATATTATTTGTGCAGAAATTAGATCTGCAATGTTCGAGTAAAAATCAACAAGAGTGTTTGCTATGGCCTGATCTGACTCATAGTCCATCTCACAACTCAGAGCATGGATTAAAAGACCTTCTATGGCCACATTTATACTGCAGGCTTTCAAGACACACAAACTTGTAACAACACTTGGCTGTCACTCTTTTTCCCATGGCAGTCAACATATATATACACATGCACATATATTCCAGCATACATATACCTACAGATCCACATACCTGCCAGTCAACACACCTGTTAGCCCACAATTTGGTTGGTTTTGATGCACTAATGTGGTTCTATTTGGCAGGAAATACGTTTGATTTTAGGTACTTGAAGAGTGGATTTGATGATGAAGGAGAAGTATTTGGAGTGTGTAGAGCTCTCCTACAGACATGAGGCCTGGGGGATATTTGGTGTGGTCTGCTACACCGGTGTGTTGGACAGAGGATGAGGACGTAGAAATCTGGAAAGAAATGGAGAAATTGACTCGTTTAATCTGTTGGAAGCTTGTGGCAAAGATTGTTGATGAGTCCATAGGCATTGATGGACCATGGCTAATCTTCATGCAATTTCAAGAGGGGAAGTTTTTTAAACACTTTATCTCTTCCCACTTCATCTTATCAAAAAGGAGACGTGGGCGGCGCTATTGTGCTCGGAATTTATTCAAGGTTAATCTGGAAGGACCAAAATTCTCGTAGAAAAGGAAGAAAAATGGATCGATTTAACATCACTCTATGAAAAGATAAGGAGACAGCTGAGGCTTACCTAGGGAGGGGAAACTGCAAGAAGGACAAGATAGACTGCTGGAGGGGCAGAAGCTATTGAATCAGAGAGAAGATGCAATTAATCAAAAGGAAGCGGCATTAAAAAGGATGGAGCTGGATTAGTCGTCAAAGACAAAGTCTTCTGGAGTGGGAGGGCTGTATCTAAAGCTGTCATAACTATGCCTGCATACTTCAATGATGCTAAACGACAAGCCACTAAGGATGCAGGACGTATTGCAGGCCTGGAAGTAGCCCGTAATATTAACGAACCAACTGCAGCTTCTCTATCGTGTTGAAATAGGCAGGCAAGGAAGCTCCTCGACAGAATGCACTATCAGTCTTGTTGAACCTCTTCTCTTGAAGCAATGCATGTTGCTCGACCATTCTTTCGACCCTCGAATGTGAGGAGCTGTCCGGATGCCGATTCAGCATTCACAGCAGTGGCATAACTTGAGGGATGTCGCACATGGACGACACTGCCGATGCTTTAGCAAGGGGAAGATACTTTCAGCCCCCTATGGAGCACAACGTCCTTCTCAAAGTTTGTGAAGAACGCCGATCCCATTGAGGGAGACGTATGTTGAACGGCAGCTGCAAAGTTAATTGTCATAAGGGGGTGCTTGTGACAGGTGAATGATTCCGAAACGCTATTCATACATAGTGTAGCGATGTCGCTTCAAGTTTCCTTTCTTGCATCTATCGTATCGTGTAGAGTGCTCAAAATTTTTTTTCTCGCGCACATCTTCTCCACAGCTGATTTAGACCGGCAGGATGTCTTCTTTTCGTTTTTGTAAGGAAGTCTTCCTCACAAGGATCAGCAGTGTTCCTCTCTTACGGAATCCCCTCCTTCGTGAGAACACATGTATTTTCTTTTCTCTTCCTCAGGAGAAGATGGAAAGTTATTAACGTTCTGCGTGGCCTTACCATCCATGAAGCATCAACAGATCTGTGCCCTTACTTTCACATGGAGGTTTGTTTGCTTTCATGCTAGGTGTCTAGGTTCGTAATTGTCAACCGTTGACATACATACTATTCTGTAGCTGAAGAAAATTTATGCCAAACTCTGTGGGAGGCTGAAGGAGCTTCAAAGATTTCCCGTGGCTTGACATAGTACATGAAAAAATCGACGGCTCTGTGTGTTTATCTCGCATGCGGAGTGGTTTGCGTTCTTGCTAGTTTTTATTTCTAGTCAGCGAACTTTTTGAATCGTATGAGCAATAAGGGGAAGAAGATTAATAGAGCCCTCATCTTCGTGATTGGCAAATCGTTTAAGCCTAGTTTGATCGCCCTTGTATGATTCAATGTTTTTTGTTTTGTTGTTGTTTTTTAATTATTATAAAGATGCGACCTACTTTTTTTAGTCAAAAAAAAAAAAGCAGAAGGGGAGAAGGAAAGTCTCTTCATTTGTACCTACTCTACACAGCAAAGGATAGTGTCCACGGGTTGAGAAGAGGCTCACTTGCCATCAACAAGCATCAACATAAACTATGCCGGATGTCTGTTTTAACTGCACGAGGAGTATGGCTCATATGATGGTGTAAGTTCTTGAACTGATTCAATTCATAATGCATATGTGATGACTATATGTTATCGCCTTCATATATATATGTTTCCCATCTTGGGAACAGAACTAGTTGTGATGTTGCCCCTGATTTTGCATACCCAAAACTAGAATAACTTATCAGAACCATAACAAAAAGGTGAGGAGTGCTGTCATACTGCACTTGGGATTTATCTGTTCGTACGGTAGTAACACTGTAGTTGAACTTGGGTGTTTGTGGGTTGCAAAAAGGAAAGAGTCAGGCGTAGGAGACTTGTTGTGTGCAGTTAACAAGGATAGCTTGGGATTGATGCTTTTACCTCAACGGTGATGTGCTGCTCTACGGGTGCATTTACATGGAAGAGGGATAATAATGTTTCATTTATTTTATGATTTTCTCAACTCCCTAGAGTGTACGGTGTGCTAGTATTTTCTGGTTTCGTTACCTCGGAGAAGGTTGCTTCTATATAACTGTGCAAGGTTGTATTTGTGCTGCATGTTGGGGGGGGGTTACAATCTGATGTTTAAACCAAAGCCATGCTTATTATATGCCTATTGTATATGCCTATTGTATAGCGTGATGCGCTAAAGTACGAGTTCTTATATTTTTGGAATACTTGTGATTTATAATGTGCAGAGGCTTAAGTGCAACAAAAAAATCCAAATTGAAGCAAACGCATAAAAAATATATACTCAAGAGGGGTAACATTTGGCTTGGCTCACTGACGCATTACATAGCCTAGTGATAGAGGCCACGACTGACTTGCTTATACCAGTGATATGTGCATGTAGAGAGTTCAAACAGGGAGGATGTTTTAAATTGCACATCAAGAGATATGCTTCATTAACCAAGTATTAAGGGGGAGAGATGTAGGAAGTCGGTTTGTGAACTGCAAGTTTAACGTGATGACCTTATATAATGGCTGTAGTATGAGAGAGCAAAATATTAGCGTAGTTGGGTTACAGAACGATGCTTCGTATGCTATGTTCGGTGCAAGGGGGATAAACCATGAAGCCCACATGGCAGTGTAGTGCTTCAAGGGAAATTTCGATTCATTGTCGACTCAATTGTCCATGAAATTTTATGGGCATGAATTGGCAAAACCATATGTGAATGTTTATGTAGAAGGGGAAGGGGGTCTAGGGGTTTGGATGTGAAAAGGAAGGGGGGTGTAAAGGGGGGTGTGTGGTAAAAAGGGCATGAGCATGAATGGGAGAACGATGATGTGGGAATATATAAGTGTGTGCGTGAAGGAGAATGAGTGAGGAAGTGACCGAAAAAGGAGTTGGTAGGAAGATGAGTGTATGGTTGAATATATATGTGCGAGTGCGTGCATGAAAGTGCATGTGTGAGTATATGTATGTGAAAGAAAGTGTGTGAGAAGGAGAAAGAGAACAAGAAAGTGAGAGGGTGAATATGTGTATGGGTGTGTAAGTGCATGTGTGTGTTTGAACTTTGGGTGTAAGAGAAGTGTGAGTGAGAGAAAAAGAAAGAGTAGGTGAAAAGGGTGTCTGAGGGTTGTGACGGCTGTGTGTGAGTATATGAAAAATAAGAGAGGTTGAGAGTGAAAAGGAAGCGGTTGCTCATTCCGGTGCTTCTATTGGAGATCCCAAGGAGGATAGATTTAAGGATAGTTGTGGGTCGGAAGCAACATAAAGTGACATAGTGTAAGGAAATTAGGCAAAATATCCATGTGCGTACAACACTTTCCCTTGGACAAAGAGAGTAAACATTTTGGTACGTTTGCCGAGAACATATGAGCTAGTGCATAGACATAGGAAGAATCCATTTCGAGATAATTGTGGGCTCTAGGTGATCTAATTGGACCGATTCCGAGGGATTCGAACAAAATAAAGTCTCGTATAATCACTTTTTCCTTGGGCATAGGAGCTTAACAACACCCATACACATGGATTCATAAATGCATACACACATATATATTCAAGCATACATATACATAGAGATCCACATACATGCCAGTCAACACACCCATGCACATGGATACATATATGTGTAAATATCCCTTTGACAGTCTAATATGTGTAAAGCTAGACATCTTGCAACATTCACAGTACATATTATTATCAAAAAGGAAAAAAATGAAGTAAAAAATCATCATGTTTCATCATGAGTGAAATATCATGAAATAATGTTTTGAAGACTTTGAATCCTGACCAAAATATATGACCATGACCAAAATACATGACCTGACATATGCATACCTAGCTCTTGCACACACCTGCACATACACACACGTGCATACATACTTCTACACACATCTATTTGGAAACAACATTAGATTACCAAATTTCTGATCAGAGATAGGTCCCATAATTCCAAGAAGTTCAATGTGCAAGCCTTCAAATCCTCTAAAAGGAGTGTTCAGTGTACACACATACATACACACATATAAGCATGAATAAAACATAATATATACATGCAAGCATCACATATACATAACACATACATATTACATGCATCACACATGCATCCATATGTACATACACACATACATATTACATGCATCACACATGCATCCATATGTACATACACACATACATACATGCAGGAATACAAGAATACAAACATACATACATGCAAGAATACATGAATACAAACATACACACATACATACATGCATGAATACAAGAATACAAACATACATACATGCAAGAATACATGAATACAAACATACACACATGCAAGCATGGCACATGCATGAGTCATACATACATAGATACATAAATAGGCATGAACATTGAACAATAGGAACCTTTGAATCTCATCATTTCAGATATTAAAAAAAAATAAAAAAACAAAAATCGGCAAATATTGAAGTGCTCGATATCTTCAAAACCTGTCAAAACAATAAGAAACATTAGTATAAATTATACTTCACCATAATATTAAAAAAGAAATCAAATAAAAAAGTTACCTTTTTATAATCAGTATCAGTCGATTTGAAAAATATTAGAAGGTTCAACATCCTCCATGTGTTTCCTCTCGCCTGATACTACACATTCACTTCTTCGTTGACATTGACTTTTCCATATGACATAAGCTTCTTCGAAAGGGAAAGTTTCAAGGTCACTCTTAGAAACAAACAATCTAAGACATGTATCCAAGTTTTTATTCAATCTATTTCTCGTTGCATTTCTTATGAAAGTTAAGCTACTCCATAGACGTTCATCTTCAACGGATCCAAGGATCATTGTTAGACACAAATTGCTACTTTAAAATACTCCGACATAGATTCCTTCAAGAATGGAGATATATCGAGCTTTTTCCATAGCTTTGTCATTGCACCAGAATTTGAAGGATCTTTGACGAAGTCAAATTGCTCCCACATCGTTTGTCCAAATATCCCAGATTGTTTTTTTAAAAGATTTGGATTTATAATTCCTTCTAGAATCCTATCTCCCAAATATGCATTCTTTCCAAAATGATCGGATAATACTTGGACCTTGCTTTTAAAGTCATTTGTTAGTAAGCTCTTGTCTTTTGCATGATTCCAATATAAAGGATGAACTATGGCCATTGCTTCTAAGAGCTCATCTCGAGGAAATCTCTCTCTGATCTCAGAAGTCAATTTATTACATATGGATCTTAACCCTTGTTTTACACTATCCACTAGGATAGCAAAGAATGTTTGATTAACTTTTTTCTGATGCATACTCCTTGACTTTTTCGTGATACATAAAGAGGAATTTGTTTATCTTTCACAAATATGCACAACCAACCTTTCTTATTGTATTGCAAAAAACTATCTTCTACACCAACTTGTAGCAACGATTCCCACTCGATAAATTCTTGTGAATCAAAACCCGATGTCTCAGAATACAACGTTTCTAAGCGCATACAAGTCATTTTTCTTGCTACTGCGTATTCCATTACATAAATATCTCTTGATTGAGAAACTTTTATCAAATTATTCATTTCTCTTAACAATGGTAACATTCCTCCAAGATAGAGAAGAGTTTCCACATCACTTAGCATTTGCAACAAAGTGTGAGCTTTTCCCTTTTGTATTCCTTTACTTAAAGACATAATATTGACCACACCGATGACTGATTTATATTCTTCAAAAAGACGTTCTACAGGTCCAATAAGTGAAATCCATCTGGTGTCAATATTTTTTTTCAATTTTCTTCCTTTACTTATCCCATTAGAGAAGCATTTAAACTCTTTAATACGCTTAGGACTTTTTGAAAAGAAAGCATATGCTTGGTGTACAAGATCTTCAACTTTTTGTACGAAAACAAATTCTGACACAATTTTAAATGCTAGATTTGTACGATGAGACATACAATGTATACCTAAAGCATATGGTGTATAGTTTTGTTGCAATTGAACACACAATCCATTTCTAAGCCCATGCATAGCTGAGCATCCATCAACACCAATGCATACTATCTTTTGATTAATATCACTAATTGACATCCCTCCAATATTTGAAATGGAATCTAAAACAAGTTGCACCAACAAATTAGAAGTTGCACTTCCCTTTAGTTGAAAAGCACCAATAAATTTGGCTTTTCTTGCATAATTCTCCACAATATATGCATGGATACATACCCAAGAAGTGCAATCCCTTGCTGTCACTTTGTCAAGGGAAATAGAAATAAAAGTAGCATTCGATAAACTTATTTTCAAGTTAGATTTGATTACCTCTCCCATTGCTTTTGCAAATTCCCATCCTGAAGATTCTGTCCAATATTGTGTCGAAAAACTTTGAATTCGTAATCCAATGAAATTCAATGGAACTCTCCACTTAGGATAATCAGACATTGGTTTTCCAATGGACAAGATATGTAGCACAATTGAAAATTGCATTAATATGGATTCATTATCTGATTTGAGCTTTCTCTCAAAAAGATGCATAAAGGATCTTTTATTCTCATTACTTTGCTCCAAAAGCAATAAATGAGAATTATAGGCATCTACATTCTGTAGATGCTTACATTCATCTTTTGTTTTCCATCTAAGAATGTTTTCCATTTTCCCTTCTACTTCTACTTTCTCATACATTTTACCCACATGTTTTTCAATGGTATCTAATTTCAATTGTAACTTGACTTGATTACCTAATTTCCAACTACATGGTATACAAGTGGCAAATTTTGGTTCTTCTTCACCCTCAATTATCAAAGGCTCAATAAAAGGAAACTTTGTTATCCAATCTATTTTAAAAGTCCTTCCTATATCCCATTGACCCTTCCCTCTCTTCATACGTTTAGACAAAGAAGTGTCATTTGAGGTTTTCGACTCTGACACAGAGATGTTAGAGCATGCAATCGGGGGTAAAGTAGTAGGCTCAAGGGATGAGCTTGCTACACATGAAGAGCGCATGACATTCGAGCCTCTAATCCCTCCTTTAAGTGAATAAAAATCAGAAATGGATTTTCTCTTAGGTCTCGAATCCATTACAACCTTTCCTTTTTCCTTTGATTGCATCTTAGCAGTTCCTGGATATATAGAAGACACACACATGAACACACCCATGAGAGAAGCATTTGAAATCTTCCAACACTAATCCTATGTCTTTCTATAGATCCATTTTTATATATACATACAAACCCTAACTCTACTACACATGCCCTAGACCTACCACATATATATAATTATTAAACCTATACACATGCCCTACACCTACCACATATATATAGTATATGCAAATTATATATATTATATATTTAGAGAGAGAGAGACTATTTGAAGGGAGTTGAGTACATACTTGATGGATGATTATTCCCATCAAAAACACTGATGACATATTGAGAGGACGGCGAACTCCCAGCCATTTGAAGCAAGATGATATCGATTGCCACAACAACTGCAAGCTACACTCAAAAAGATAAAACTCACTTGATCGAGTATTGTGGGGAAAAAAGCTTGCGCACACATTCATGCACTAGAGTCTAGTGCACCCACTTCATAAGGATGTCATTACAAGTGATGATAATTTGTTTGACAATATTACTGATAATGAATCTCTGCACCTTTATGCTTCAAAATACCTTCAGATCAGTTCATCAACCAGAAAGAGCAGAGAGACTTGAAACTCAACACATGAAATAGACAAAAATTGAGTACTATGCGACACGTTGTGCTCAAAGAGTAGCTTCACAAAATAAGCATCAACATTTGAAAACTGCAATACCAAATGCTCTCTCTCTCTCTCTCTCTCTTTGACTCCGTGTGTGTGTGTCTCTCCCCGTGTGTGTGTGTGTGCGCACGTGTGTCTATCTGCCTGCCTTCTTTTCTATCTGTCTGATTAAGAAAAAAATAGAAACAACAAACTACAACTTACAAGTACATGAAATAGTTCGATTCTACCAACAACCTGAAAGTAATCACACATGTCTTCAATTAAACACTCATCCCTACAGTAACAAGAGTACTATAACCTAAAGACAATGTATTGCAACTTAAATACAAAACTCATCTTAATAAATATGAGATATTGTTATGGGGAGCCCCATCACACTTCACCACAAATGCCAGTGAACAATATGTTTCCATGTTCATGACCAAGGTAAAGACTGAGAGTAGCCTCACTTTCACCTCTCCTTTATCTAGTATGACAGTGCAACTGTCAACACACTCCTGAAATCCCCTGGAAAAGGACTCAAGGCCTATGTCATAATTTATAAATATGGCACATAACACATAAATACACAAATATCATCCAGCAAGAGTCTATTCAAAGTTCAAACGCTAGGCCCCAGACATGTACATGTAAGATGTATTGTGACCAGCATGCTGCATGAGGAAACCTTTCTTAGATGGGAATCAGAACAGATTGATTTTGCTTATTATTGATGCAACCAATACATCAGACAATATATCAAGCAAGAAGATGACATGGCAGATAATACATCAAGTAAGAAGACAACAACTACAAAAGATACATCAGTTAGTACATCAACCTAGAGAACAACAATGACAGAGGAGGTATGGATCTACACTAACCAGGGCCAGTCTGAGACTCTGAGCCAAGACTTCAGGGCCAAAGTGAGTAGATAAGCATGCTTATATTGTGACAACATAGCAGAAAGAGATGATCATACCAAAAAGAGAACAAGATGCCTCCACCAAGATTGCTTTAGGCAAGAGGATAGATTATGTGGCGTTATTTCAACATGCGATTCCTCTTGTTACTTGCAAAGAGGAAATGAATTCAAATTCAACTTATTGTACTGGTATGTCCTATCATTTGAAGAGTAAGAGCAATGCATTAATCATATTCAATACGTTTGTGGCATATCCTCTCACATAATATCCCAGTTTGTTTCTCTAGTGCAAAGCTATGCTTTGAGTATTGATCATTTTCTTGCAATTTACGACTTTATGAGCTCGTCAAAAATTGAAGATCTTCATGTGATCATCAAAAGAGGCAAAAAGAAAATCCTACGTCATAAATATGATTTCTTATGCAAAGTGTACATATTTGTAATGTAAGTATCATAGAGCTTCTAGTAATCTCATAGAGCTTCCAGTAGTTATGCATCAAAACAAAGATTTTATAGCTTCAAACAACTTCGAGCTCATTACTAGTTTTCTCACTCATGATCCATTCAACAGTTCAAACCAAAATCCTTTTATTTTACCATACACTTATTTCTCTCAGTGATCTCCTCTATGGCAACACGAAACCTGTGACTTCTCCAAATCAGGAATCATAGCATAGTCTATCCACTATACTCCTCTCCATGGGAGCCTTTCTTCCTCAAAATGCCTCATCCCAAGAAAGAATCTCAAAACTTGTCTCAGACCTCCCCCCTGATGTCACCATCGAAAACAAAGCTTTTAATGTGTATATCAAAACAAAGCATGCAAGATTTGAATCAAACTGATGCACAATAGTGCATTATGTCTGCTATAAATTGTTCTTAAAAGCATTTTTGAAGGTAACCTTCATATGCACGGAAGGATCGCTACTGTGGGGGGGGGGGGCAGGGATCAAGACAGAGGGGTGGGAGAGAAATCCAGAATCATTTCCATTGGTACTAATCAAAGTGCACATATATTGTACAGTGGTTTAAATTGAGACACTTTCTTTTATGGCGTATGCACGTACTGAGTTCTTTCTTTCTTCGTGTGAGGTTTGTTTTGATAAGCACAATGCAAAACAAATGTTTTGATAAACATCAATTTAAAGGAAGAAAAGATGAATATCAACTGCGCTATTGTTTGATGATTGCTACGAGGGTAACTATGAAGAAAGAGGGGAGAAACAAAGCTACATAAGAAATGACTATTGTACTTCTACGAAAACACATAGTTTTGTTTCTTAGAAATAATCATTTCTAAGAAGGGAGCCACTGTCTATGAGGATGCGCAGCTGTAGCAATGGACAAGGGGAAAAGTTTGGCATGGTTCAGAGAGGAGAAACAACTCTTCATTGGAGTGAACCAGGGCAGTGATGAAGTCCGTATATCTCATATGCTGAAGGAATACTCAAAGAATCAAAGCACCTCAATATGTGCATTGAAGCTAAAGGCTCCTGCAATGCAAATATGGACCACATCCTACAAAAGAAATGATTATTATACTTCTTATAGCTATAAGAATATTCTTATAGCTGTTAGAATAGATGAAAGACAAGAATGACCGCAGGAACTTTGCTGATATGATTAAGGACAGATGTATACAGATATGGGCATGCAAAAGGGAAATCAAAACCCTTCAAGGAAGAAGGTGCATGAGATGGCAGACAGATAGGCGGGATAATGTCTTTCAAATGTACAGCATGCAAGATTCCTATCAAATATCTGTCTAAAATGAATATTTCACATTATAAAAGTTCCTCAAGCAACACATTATAAAATATCTGTCAAATGCACAGTGAACGAGATTTGAATCAAATACCTCTCTATTTCTATTTCTGTAATATCATAAAGAAAAATGTACAGTACAAAAGTTCCTCAAACAAAACGTCTGTCAAACGTACAGTGCGCAAGATTTGAATTAGAGACCTCTATAAAATGAAGCATGAATCACTAGCATTGAAACACTTTCCCTTGCCTTGAAGTTCAAAAACTGAATCACTACTTAAGGAGGCAACATGAAAACATTTCTTGTTGCATTTCAACACAAGAAGCCAAATTACTGTTCTAAATCTACTTGTATGGATTGACAAATACAGAAAATCAAAATTGGATCTATCGCCTCTGCCAAAGATGCCGCCGCTTTAAATTCGATTGAATGATCATTTCTCTACATTTGAACTACTAAGGTATCTTTGACATTGTGGTTTATGACATGCGCTTCATATCAAAAGCCTCCATTCAGATTTTCGATTGCAGTCTTACACAACAGTTCATGAAAGAAATACAAAGTCAATCAATCACGCACCTTTCTTTTCTGATAGAGTAACCTCACGTGATCTCTGCAGTCCAATAGATATGTTATGGGGCGAACGTATATGACTACTCAGAGCTGCGCAGGATTCGACAATGGCAAACATGCATAGCTCCCGAAAGTATGCACGTACGAATTAGGGCGAACTTTCTTAAACGCATTTGCTTATAAAAATAATATGATGGGCTATTATTTTGTTTTCAAGATAATAGAAAATTAATTTTTTAGCATCTTTTTTCCTCTAAATTTGCCATTGGGCGAAAATTCGCCCATATACTTTTCCCTGGTACATATCCAAAGTACTTCACAGGTTCAATATGCAGTGTGGAAAGGCATTGAGTACACCTTTACCCACATATATTAAATTGAGCAAGGATGATTGCTCCAAATCAGATGAGGAAAAGGAATTAATGAACAAAATTCCCTATCAGTCTGCTGTTGGTAGTCTCATGTATGCTATGGTAGCTATGAGAGCAAACATTGAATTTGCAGTGGGAGTTGTGAGCAGATATATGTCTAATCTTGGAAAGAAATATTGGGAAGTGGTCAAGATGATTTTGAGATATTTGAGTGGCACTAAGGACAAGTGTCTATGCTTCCTTCATGCAAAGGTCATATAATTTTCTCAGCAGATACACTTTATTTGATGCCGTCTCTTTTTCATATGTATTGCATAACTTCTTCCGAAGCTCCTCTTCACTTTCACAGTCTAATACTATAAAGTAAACATTATCTACGAGGTGCAAATGAATGGTAGAATTGGCCATTTCATCTAATGCATCCCAATAATCTTCATCCATGTCAAAAGGCTTCTTTGAAATTCCGTTTACTGGCTTCCATTGCCCCCTTTGAATCAACACATCTTTAGTCCAATTCTTCCATAGAGCAAAGTTTGTGCCATCAAATTTTCGGATCTCAAAATGGTCTTTGCCCTACAAGTTATAGCTCCTCCTCGGAACACTGGCACTAGACCCTGATCCACTAGATGTGCCTAAGACCTCTGATGCCTTGATGTAAGAGTAGTGAATAGAATGATAATGGAGCTAGAAGAGTCAAAACAACAACAAATAAGTATATCAAGGAGTAAATCAACCACTGTATAGTTGAGAAAGCCAAGAAATCTAGAAAAGTTTTACGAGAGCATCCTCTACAAAATGATCATATGGCCAATGTCAAAATATCATAAAACTACAAATACTGACATGTTTACCTGCATAGTGAATCACTGACTCCACTGCATATAATTAGTTACCCAATAGAAGCCAGCTAGGACTATGGAGAACCTACGAACAACTATCATACATCTCCAAAGCGAGGCTGGGTAAGTCTTCCACCTGCATCAATGAAGAGACCCCGACATCTGGGTGTCTCCGAGTTAAGAAAACTTCACCACGGCCCTCTTTATCAAACGTAAAAGGCTTTATGCAAATACCTTAACCGCTATATCAATGACCACATGGACGTACATAAGTGGTATCCATAGAAGTGTACATGGCGTGTATGTTCTCACTATATGCAGTAAAATGACACTAAAAGGCTGAATGCGCAGCCCAAAAACTAGCCAACCACACTTGCAAGTGTCTGTCAACTCTGATGTTTTAGGCTCAAAAACTTGTATAAAGTTGTAGCGGTTGCTCCCACGAAAACTGAAAACCTTTCAAGAAACTTGTAGTTTTACGAGTGTGGCTGAAAACACAAGCCCAAAGGTTGATACTTATTGTTAGAGAAGTATAAAGAACACTCTTCTTGATGTTCTTGGACTGTGTGAGAACTAAGTGCGGAAGTACTCCAAAATGGCTCCAAAAGACACCCCAAAATTGCTTCAAAAACAGGGTTTGAAAGCAAAGAATGAAGCTTTGAGGGACCAAAAAATGTTCAAGGTAATGTTAATCTTAGTCTTTCCCCTTCTTTAGACACCACAAGAGTGTAGCTTATTGGCAAGAGATTGCAGTGGTTAAGTGAGCTCCCTAGGGAACAGTACTAGGATGGGTGACCTCCCAAGAAGTACTGGGAACCTCTATCCTCCTTGATCGTTGAGGTCCTCCCTCGCACGCAGCCAACGGTGACTTCGGTGACTCGGATGACAAAGTATGCCAAGGTCTATGCCTTGGCCATTGCCTTAATTGTAAGCCTTGGGTGGGTGGGCAGGTGCTCCCTTTGCTCGCACAAAAGGAACAAATATTTTGCATCAAAATGCTTTGATACCATTGAAGTATTCGATGGTGATGCACCACATTGCGCTCTCCTTCTTGAGAGCTCTACGAAGATATTCTCGGAGTAGAAAACCTAGTACCTAGGTCCATACATGGTACTCTGCACAAAGGCTGTAGAATATGCAAAAAAACACAGTACACAGGGAGCATGACACAAACTTCTTAGATGTTACAAAATGCGGTCGAACTTACAGTCTGTGACTGACCAAGCTACTACATGTTTTATTAGAGAACATATACAAAGAAGTGTCGATTGGCCATTTGGACTTTCACATGGACACTAACGATAACAATTGTATTTTGAGGATATGACTTGATATTTGCAAAGATCTATCCCGGACCATGAAATATCATCACTAATAGCAAAATCACATTGAGGGACCTAATTTAGAGGTGATTTTGGAACCCAACTAACATACCCAAAAAAATCTTAGAGAATGGTTAATGGTGGCCAACACTTTACAAGGATGTTTGAGAAGCAATAGCACAATATGAACCTTGTCAATGTATGCGGAACCAAAGGCTTCACATCATTTCCCTTTGCAACCTGTTCTACCTTTGGAGAAATCTCAAAACTGTGGCCCTATTCAACCCTATCATTGCAATCAGGAGACACTTTTATATTAACATGTACAAATTATGCAACACAGAGAAGAAGCTTTGGCATTAAAGCATGCTAACTCTACTAGCACAACCACCATGGTGACACAAAAGCTCTTTCCTTGATTATCCCTAGGGTTAGTGTGGGATAGGGGCACTAATATCCCGAATCAACTGATACAGACTTCCATAGACCATTACCAAATTAACCATAAATTTAGATCAACTTACTATTTGAGAGATAATGCCTTAACTAAAAAACTGATAAAGTATTTCTAAACATGTTTGAAGCATGTGACTCAATGGGATCATTACTTACCAATGGTACTCTTGGCATATCGAACAACCTACAAAGCGGTGTCGGGGTTCACACACTTTAGACTAGATTATGGAGGCAATAATACCCATGGACTTGGTATTATGTAGTCTCTCCATTGCTAGTAAGAATAAACTACTCTACATTGACATAATTTGTGCTTTAAATGCCTAAATCCCAAACATACAAGTAGCATCTATATTAGGTAGCACTTATAGCTACTGATAGCTCCTAATGATCTTGATGAAGCCCTTCTTTTTGGGGGTACACACCACAATCTTCAAAGATCATGAGGTCGGTTAACTCTCTTGGAGAGGACACAGAGAACAATGACATATCTCACTGCCCAACTGCATGAAGACTCCCATATATTCTCTCAGTCTCTCTCTCTCTCTCTCTAACTACCACAAGAGGCAATTACTCATGGCCTCTCACATGAGTGCCAAGTGGTATTCATGTGAGTATCCTACTCTAGATGTCTGAGAGGTGGTTCACACCTCTTACTCAAATCTAATGAAGGATATTCCATGTTACATTTCCTTCCCCTTAACACCATTTTTGTCCTAAAAAATGATGTTGGAAGGTCTAAGAGAAAGAGAGAATATATAAAAGCAACACTCCCACTATATCCCCATGTAACAACAATACATGGTCATATCTCTGTGTTGTTTCCTCGTATCCTTCCCCATAAGAAAACTCTTGGGAAGGTAATCTAAAATTGGGAAACCATCTCTTAAGGGTGCTAACCCGCTCCCGTGTAGCACTATCCTCTGAACTATCTTTCCACTTTACTAGGCACTCTTTATATAAGTGACTTCTCGTCAGTTTCTCTCAAGTGTGTAGTATGCTCTCAGGTTCATGTGGAATAGATTGAATAGAACTAGGATCAACTACCTCACTATCTGGAATGAGGCTGTCAGATTCACCAAGCCTTTTCTTAAGCTGGCTAACATGAAAATTTGAATGGATCTGGCTATTCTCTAGAAGTTGGAGCTAGTAAGCCATCTTTCCAATTCTCTTAAGTATTTGAAAGGGTCCAAAATATCTAGGAGATAGTTTTGCACAAGGTCCGGTCTTCATGGTTTCAGATCTAGATGGAACTCTAAGATAGACTTGCTCTCCTACCTCAAAGTTGATGTCTCTCCTTTGAGGGTCAGCATAGGCTCTAACCCTATCCTAAGCTCTCCTAATACTATCTTTAGCAAGCCTAAGCATATCATTCATCTCCTCCAAGGAGTCCTTTGTAGATTGAACTTTCTCATTCTGCAATCCTACTACATAAGGAGCTCTTGGATGAAACCCATACATAAGCATAAATGGGCTATGCCTAGTGGAAGAGTGCTTGGCACTATTATATGCAAACTCTACTATAGGTAAGTACTCTTCCCAATTAGTTTTCCTTTCATTCACATATGCTCGAAGCATATCCTCTAGGATTTGGTTAACCCTCTCTATTTGCCCATTCGAGTGTGGATGCTCGACCGTACTAATGCTAAAATTCGTGTCCAACCTTTTGAAGATTGCCCTCCAAAAGTGGCTAGTAAACTTCCTATCCCAATCAGAAACTATGTCTAAAGGAAGACTGTATAATTGGTATAGCTTCTTTACAAAAAGTCTAGCCAACTTAGGTGTCTTCACTATCCTATATGTTGGAATAAACCTAGCAATTTTGGTTAACCTATCCACTATTACCTAGACATAGTCATGCCCTCTCCGTGTCTTAGGTAATCCAACTATGAAATCCATGGAGATACTCTCCCACTTCCCATTGGGAATATCCAATGGGTGGAGTAGTCCTCCAATCCTCAATCTTTCAACTTTATTGACCTGGCATTTAACGCACATTAGCACATACTCTAGGATATCCTTATGTAGTCCAGGCCAGTAAAACTGCCTCTTAACAAGATCATAAGTCTTGTTAACTCTTGGGTGTTTTGCACTAGGTGTGCATGACACTCATATAGAATGTGCCGTCTCATCTCAAAATCTCTAGGGACACACACCTTACCTTTATATAATAGATATCCATCATGGATGTTGTACTTCTTCCACTTGAATCCTTCTTGAGTACTCGTCGATACTCCATCCTCATTGGAAACCTGTATATCATGATCCCCATTCTCTATGGCTTCCCAAATCTCGGAATATGCAGAATCAAGCCTACATTTCCCTCTAATGGACCTAAGTAGCTCACTAGTAATTTGAGTAAAACTCAATCCATTGAGCATAGGCATGTGGCTAAGTGAATTAGTCACTACATTAGACTTTCCCTTCCTATAGCTAAGCTCATAATCAAACTCTTGAAGGGTCTCTGCCCATCGGGCCTTATGAACTTTGAGGTCTGTTTGATTAGACAACCACTTAATGCTCTCTTGATCAAATATTTTTGTGCCTTTGGCACCATATAATTAATGATGACACTTCTTCAAAGCATGGACAATTGCAATACAACTCCTTCTCATAAAGGGAGTAATTTTTCTAAGCTAGTTCTAGTTTCTTACTCTCAAAGGATACTGGTCGACCATCCTGAACTAAAATTGCTCCTATAGCAAAATCACTCACGTCAGTCTCAACCACAAAGGGTTTATTGGGATCTGCTATATGTAAAAGTGGAGCTGTAGCAATTGCTGCTTTCAATTTCTCTATACTTTGCTTCTGTTCTTCTCCCCAATGAAAGGCTTTTCCTTTCCCTTTAAGCTATTCCATCATCGATATAGCAATTTTGGCATGATTCTTAATGAATCTTCGATAGAAACCTGATAAACCTAGGAAGATCTATGGCTCTTCCAAGTTCCTGGGATGTGGCCATTCATAATAGCCCTTAATTTTTTAGGATCCATCTGGATTCCATTCTAGGAGACTATATGCCCAAGGTTTCTAACCTTTATTTTAAAAAAATCACACTTTGACTCCTTAGCAAAGAGTGAATTTTCCCTTAACAATTGGAATACTTTTCTTAAGTGTTCCAAGTGTTCCTGTTTTGATCTACTATAGATCAGAATATCATCTAGGAATTCTACTACAAAATTCCCTAAATAAGGCTATAATACAATATTCATGAGGTTCATGAAAGTGGCAGGAGCATTGGTGAGACCAAAAGATATCACCAAAAACTCATAGTGCCCATATCTAGTCTTGAATGCAGTTTTAGGGACATACTCTACCCTAATCCTAATGTGATGATATCTTGATCTAAGGTCAAGGTTGGTAAAATACCTAGCTTGATGTAACTGATCAAATAGGTCTTCCAACATAGGCATTGGAAACCTATTTTTGATATTTACCTTGTTTAGTGCTCTATAATCTATAAATAATCTCATAGAGCCATCCTTAACTAGGAGCATTTGTGATGCCCAAGGTGAGTTGCTAGGTCTAATGAAGCCCTTATCTAAATAATCTTGTAGCTTCCTCTCAACCTCCTCATGCTGAGAAACACTAAACCTATAAGGTGGCTTACAAATAGAGTTAGTGTTAGTAACTAGCTCAATAGCATGGTCAATGTCCCCTCTCTCAGGTGGTATCCCTCTAGGTAAGTCAGTGGGAAAAACATCTCTGAATTCAAACATAAGATCTTTAAAACTTTTAACAATATACTCTTGCAAGAAAGAATAGTAAAAAGTCTTGTCCATATTTACATTTCTAGTATAAAAATATACATCAGATGAAAAGTCTCTACAATGCTGAAAGTCCTGACTATACAATAAAAAGATCTCCTGTACATGCCGAAAATGACAAAGACT
The DNA here is from genome assembly GCA_020310875.1 of Ceratopteris richardii. Taxonomy (NCBI): domain Eukaryota; kingdom Viridiplantae; phylum Streptophyta; class Polypodiopsida; order Polypodiales; family Pteridaceae; genus Ceratopteris; species Ceratopteris richardii. Next base: position 7,726,622 of record CM035428.1, read on the forward strand.
ATACAAATCCAAAGATGAGATGAGAGGTGCACTAGGTACATCTCTCTCTCTCTCTCTGGATACCAAATTTACTTCCAATTCTTTCAAACTCAAGTGTATTGTTTTGATAGCTGTGTTTAAGTGTGTCTCCCAACCCCCATAGCCACTCTCTTCCTAACACAAGGTTTGTCCTCTCCATATTCATGATTTGGAACTCCATATGATCATTATAATCTCTACAATGCTCAAAGTCTCTCTCTATATACCAAATTTACTTCCAATTCTTTCAAACTCAAGTGTGTTGTTTTGATAGCTGTGTTTAAGTGTATCTCCCAACCCCCATAGCCACTCTCTTCCTAACACAAGGTTTGTCCTCTCCATATTCATGATTTGGAACTCCATATGATCAATATAATCCTACATCTTGACTTCCAAATTGGATACCATAGTATCCCATATCCTCTTATCTTCTCCTTGCATCATAAATACTATGTATTTATGTGCGCTGGCCTAATGGGGAATCTTTAACTTTTTGACTAGAGCGTAGTTTATAAAGTTATGAGTGGTAGAATCATCTATCATGACTCACATCTTGGTCCTGTATACACTGCCATGAAGTTTAACCAAGTCATGTGGTCCAAACTGAGGTGACCACAATGAGTGAGTCAAACAACAGGTGTGCTTAGTATCCTCATGCATCACCTCCACTCCTTGCAACTAGTCCTACCATGAATAGGGTGGATAATCTTTTTGCCCTTACCAGGGGCCGTACTACTCTCTCATCCTCTCTTCTTTTCTTTCCCCTTCTTGAGTGGATAGTTGCACTGTGAATGGCTAGGAGACAAACACCTAAAGCACAAGTTCTCTCTTTTGGACCTCTCAAACTACTTGGTCAGTAACCTAGGCCTTCGGATCTCTGTGATTGTTACAGTTAGTGTCTATGTGAGAGGCCAAATGGCCACCAGACACTTCTTTGTATATGCTCTTTAATAAAACATATAGTGACCTGGTCAGTCATGGACTGTAAGTCGGATCACAAGAAGTTTGTGTTCGTACTCCTTGTATATTGTGTTTTTTTGCGTATTCTGTAGCCTTTGTGCGGAGTATCATGTGTGGCCCTAAGAGCTCAGTTTTCTACTCGGAGGATATGATCGTGGAGCTCTCGAGAAGGAGAGTGCACTGCAGTGCAGTGCATCGCCATCAAAATACTTCACACTCAAGCAAGAGTTATCTTCCAACTTTAATTCCTTGAAGAACATGATTTTGTACTAAGAAGACACCAAATTGTGCCAGATTCATAATTTTATGGGAAAAGAAAGGGAGTAGCTCTGGATGGGAGATAGGAGGAAATGATGAAAGGATGAGGATAATGTTGTGGGCATAGAAATAAACCCTAATCAAATATCATTAGGACCAAGTCGCATAGGGACCTCGCATGGGCCCAACTTGTGTGGGCATAGAAATCAACCCTAATCAAATATCATTAGGACCAAGTAGCATTGGGACCTCACATGGGCCCAACTTATGTGGACATAGAAATCAATCCTAATCAAATATCATCAGGACCAAGTAGCATAGGGACCTCCCATGGTCCCAACTTGGATGCACTTTGGGATGACGCAAAGGAAGTGGAACACATCCTATGAACGGTGCGATATGAAGATGAGAAGATGGAAGCATGAAAGAACAAAGCAAAGTAACAAGAGAAGGAGGTGGAGGAAGAAAAGAAAACGAAAGTGGAGGAAGAGAAGAAGAGAAAATATGTAGAAGAAGGTCGAGCATGGACAATGATGACATGCAGATGAACAACAACAACAAAAACAATATATATTCAAGAGATTTCCATAAGGGAGAAGAGGTTTTGGGTGCTCTCCAGACTTGGGGAGAGCACCAAAACCAGAGCCCATTGGGATGGAACCAAAAACAAAATTAGATTTTGTAGTTCTTGAATTTAATGATAAGTATCCTAATACATATTGTATACGGGGCAAAGCTAGAGTAGAATCGCCTTTGGTCATCCCAAACGAGCTTGTCTACCCATGGCTAATGGAGGACTACACCTCGTCTATTATAAAGTGACTTGACTTAGTCTAGCAGATTAAGTCAATAATTTGTTTGAATATAGGCAAGCAAAGAGCTTAGCCTAGTGGATAATTCTAATGGATGGGAAGGAGGAGGACTTTGGTTCAAATCCCACAAGATTCATGGAAGAGAGTTTTTCCCAAAGAGGCCTAGCACCTTCGAGAAGAATCCACTCGAGTTAACTTGAGTGGATTAGGACATAACATGAACTTATGACTACACTAGGCTCTCGAGATCTAAGACACATGACAAGCATGTGTGTACTTGCCCAATTAGACTCCCCTTGGCTAGATCTATATATAGAGGCATTAGATTGGAGTAAGGGGTATTCTAATTCATCCTCAGGGCATGGAGATGCTCTAACATTGATTTCACAACAATATTTGCCATAGATAAGAGCTTTCGTGGAATTTTTTATCGATCTCTTGCATTTCATCTAATTTTCCTAGCAAGAAGCTTGTAGAGGGCACCCCCAAAGGAATGGGAACCCCCCTCGGAGACTACCTTGGGTAGAAGATGCCCCCAAGGACCCTTTCACATCGATAGGAGTCCACATGCCAAAGGAACACCCAAGGACGTGCCCAACCTTTTGTTGAGATATTCATGCTCTACCCTTTTGTATTCACATACATCCACTTTATCCCACATGTAAGGGGCTCTTCATAAGCTCTCATATGCTCTCATACAAGGTCCATTTATCCCACATAAGATGTACTTTGCCCTCTATTGCATATAAGGAGGGTTTAACTTCACTCCCTGAGTTCATTCACTCAAAGCTCTTTGCAAGAGTGATCACACTTTCTTCATGGAGTCTCCATGCTCATAGATCATTGTATGTAAGTCATTTTGTTTTCAATACATTCATCATGTTTTTTATCTTGTGTTTCTTCCTCCTTAACTTGTGATATGTGTGTATGTGAATAGAATAGAAGTAGTTCGTTTTCATTTCAACATGGTATCAAAGCATATCTTATTTTTCTTTGAGTTCATGTTCTCATGTTTCTTCATCATCATTAAATTAGATGCATTCTTTGTTTGATCCCTCCGTCCCCTTTTACGTATTTCTAATAAAGTGCTTCTAAGCTCTATTTAAACGTTTCTCTCCTTTTCATTATATTTGTTTGTTCTCCTCTTCTTCATTGAGTTTGTCCTTTATCAAAAGCTCTTCTTTTGCTTTCCATCTCATTTTATGTCTCAGATGTGTTTTCTTAGCAGAATCGTCTATAATAGAAGTTCTTATAAGCACTCGTGATTATGAATAATAGTGTCATAGAGATGAACGGAACTTCCATTCTTAAGCACTCAAGCATTCAACTAGCTGTTCACCCCTTGGAAGTGCGCATCATTTCATGAATATAGTATACTATCATTCAGGCCAGAGCTGCAAGGGCATTCTTGATAAGGAGAAGCCATTGTAAAGATCTTCTTGTTGCTGTAGAAGCTAAGCAGGAAATGCAAAAGAAGCAACACCATAAACTCTAGCTTCTTGCTGCACACACATAAAGATAAAGATACAGGAGATGAACAAGCACATCATATTAAGATGCAACTTGTAGACATTTGGGATGGGAGAAATGTCTTTGGAATCTGGATTAAGATGGCAAGGGAAATAACCCCTTGGAATCATCATTCAACTCAAGCCTCATTCATCACCATGCAAATAAAGTGAGGTATCATTGCACTACTTTCTTTGCATCTGCCCAATGGAATTTTGCACACTGCGAACTACTTCATCGCCAGGGGGGGGACCACTACGATCTATGTAGAGAGGAGGGGGGGATGGAGACTTATGCGATCTACTTCATCAACTGTGGGTACTATGTCTGTTCCCTTTGTATAGTTGTTCTTTCAAAATTAAAGCTCGAGAGAGTAGGCTTCGACTGAACCTCCATACACACACACACATACACACACATACACACACACACACACACACACATATATATATATATATATATATATATATATATATATATATATATATATATATATATATATATATATATATATATATATATATACACACACACACACACTTTATTCAAGCAACAATATGAACAAAAATATAAAGCTTCTATTTTGTACCGATGGAGGGAGAAATAAGGGACTTTTTCCAATCCAATAAAAAGCGAAAGACACAATGTAGATTTCTAATGTGAAGAGTCTCGCTCTCGGCTACACAGTTTCACTTTCTTTGAAATTTGAAATGCTCTATCTTCATCAAATATATGTTTCTCCATCACATGTATGTTCTTTTAGAAGTCTTATTTTCTTTGGTTTCATATATTTTGTGCCAAAACAAAATATAACTTTTCTTCTGTAAAAGGGACTTGACATTTCTCTTGAAAAGATTAAGACCTTCCCTAAATTTTCATGGCACTCTCGCATGGCACCTTGTAAAACAAAATATAACTTTTCTTCTGTAAAAGGGACTTGACATTTCTCTTGAAAAGATTAGACCTTCCCTAAATTTTCATGGCACTCTCGCATGGCACCTTGTAAGGGATAGGACCTTCCCAAGGCCATTATATTAGCATTGTATTTTTTTGCTAGCCCAGTCCAACAATGAGAGTATGAAAATTTAGCAAAACTTGGTGCACGCTAAAGAAATGAAGGTGATGGATCTCAAATCCTCTACACCAACAAGAAGAAAGAAGACTCTATAAAGAGGAAAATGCAAAAAGCACTACCTACCCCATGTTTGTAAACCCTTCTATATTTCTAGGGATTCCATATGTCGCTAGGTCCCCAAAACACCATGGATCCCATATTTCCATGGAACTAAAGCCACATGAATACTATATGTCCATGAAAACCAAGAGATGCCATATGTCCCATGCTTGGATGCCATATGTCCAAGCTATGTCTAAGGACCTAGTCATATGTCCTTAGATCTAAAGCCCCAATGGACTAAGTGATGTCATATGTCACTAGTTCCCCACAATACAAACAAAAGGATCATCACATGGAGGAGGATGTTGAGATATCCATGCTCTACCCTTTTGTATTCACATGAATCCACTTTATCCCACATGCAAGGGCCTTCTCATAAGCTCTCATGCACTCTCATGCAAGCTCCATTCATCCCATAGAGGATGTACTTTGCCCTCTACTCCATATAAGGAGGGACTCGCTTCAATCCCAAGTTCATTCACTCAAGCTCCTAGCAAGAGTGCTCACACTCTCTTCATGGAGTCTCCATGCTCATAGAGCATTGTATGTAAGTCATTCGCATTTCAATACATTCATCATGGTTTCTTATCTTGTGTTCCTTCCTCTTTAACTTGTTAGATGTGTGTATGTGAGTAGAATAGTACTTCTTTGTCATTTCAACACCTTCAATAGCCATGAAGGGAGGAAGATTTATATTGATCCTTCCTTCTTATGTTGGGAGAGGAAAGGCCAAGAAGCACCTTATATAGGCCCTCATTGGATGTGGGATAATCCCACACAAATTTGAGTCCTCTAGTGCACTTGCACAAATTCTTCTCTCTCTCTCTCTATGTGTGTTTCTAGCTGAACTGATTCCATTATTTGTGTACACCCAACCTAAGATCTTTTGAAGCTCTTTTAATTGCATTTCTTTCAAGATCCAAGGGGATTGAATTCTTTTTTCTCTTCCATCAAGCAAAGCCTCAAGCATACTTCATAGTTCAAGCTGCCTCAAAAGTTCCAAATCCCTTCTTAATGACCTATTCTCAAATCCTCTCTAAAATTAAAATTTTTCTTTTCTCAAGCTTCTCAAGGACTCAAAGAAATATTCTCTTGACTTGAAAGGGTGATGCTACACTCTTCATCAACAAAAAGTGGAGGATCTAAGATTCAAAATGGATGTGAAGGAAGAACTTTAGAAATAACGATGTCATTATTCTAGCAACCTTGTCAAGAATTGAGTCTACACTGAGTCAATTATAGAAGGGAATTAAATTCATGAATTATCTTATTCTCATTTTGGTTTTGCACACACTCTTTTTGCACTACGATTTCCAAAGTTTAGATACGATTTTGTGTGCGATGGAGAGTTCTATGAGCCATGCTATTTTTGTCAACTAGTATTAGTCCATCTTTGCTTGTTTATGGGTAATCCTTTCAACTTGTGGAGATGAGTGATGCATCCGAAATAATCTCATCTATGTTTGCCAATTTCTCTTTCAAGTCCTTGATGTGTGTCACATACACATCCATAGACTCATTTTTAGCCATACATACAACCTCAAGTTAATTCCTCAATTATGCAACATGTGCTTCATTATGCATGGCATACAAAGATGCAAGAGTGTCCCATGCATGTCTTAATGTAGAACATGACTGAATGTGTGGAAATATATCACGCTTCACAAAAAGTGCAATCAATGCATAAGCTTGAACATCTTTTCCATCCCATCTAAGTTGTTCTTGCATAAGTGGATAAGGATTAACCATTGTACTTGAAGAAGAATCTCCATCTGTGACAATAGAGTGGGAAGTAGAAGAACCTATGGGTCTTTGATCTACATCTGCCACTATGATCCAACTTATGTTTATGTACCATCACAAATAAGAGGTAAGCTAGATGAAAGGGCAAAAAAGGAAGTGTTCATTGGATATGATTCAACTCATATGGGTTACTGATTCTATAATCCTTCAAACAAGCAATTCACTACAAGTAGAGATGTTGTGTTTGAAGAACACATGTCTTGGTATGATGAAGACAAAAAAAAGCAACTCTACCATATGATCTTGATTCTGATTCTCATCAATTAGGAAGCAAGCATGATACATAGTTCCAGGATCCAAGAAGTCATACAAACGATGACCAAGATGAAAGAGAAAAGGATTACAAACTATGGAAGCCAAGAGGCAAAGCAAAGATGCAAGCGGTTGGAGAATGCTCCAACAAGCACCTAGAAGATCAACGAGAGAGAAGAAACAACTAGAAAAGGTATGGATATGATTCCACATTTGTTACAAAACATTCAATCTACTTGGAAAAAGATTCAATTTCAGAAGAACCATCAACCTATGAAGAGGCAAAGGAAACCCAAATTGGGAAAAGGCCATGAAAGAAGAAATAGATGCATTGAAGGAGATGGACACTTGGGATTTGGTTTCAATGTCATCGAATCAAGGTACAAGGCAAGATTAGTTGCCAAAGGATGCCCACAAATTCATGGTATAGACTATGAGGAAACATTCTCACCAGTTGCAAAGATGACTACAATCAGAACATTGATAAGTGTAGCTTCTGCAAGGAATGGGAGACTCATCCAACTTGATGTGAAAATGCATTCTTAAATGGTTGGATAAGTGAAGAGGTATATATGTCACAACCTCGAGATTTTGAAGACCCTAATCATGCATCTTATGTTTGTAGACTTAAGAAAACATTGTATGGATTGAAACATTGAAGACATTAAAGAGTATCAAAGCTTGGTAGGTAGCTTGATATATGCTACTCATACAAGGGCAAACATCTCATATAGTGTGGGAATGCTTAGTCAATTTATGCACTCACTGAGAAGACCACACATGGATGCAGCTAAGCGAGTACTTAAGTACCTCAAAGGTACAATCAATGAAGGTATTTTCTATCCTTACTCTTTAGATTTGGATATCAAAATCTATTCAGATGCAGATTGGGCAGGAGCTAAGGATGGTAGAAGAAGTACTTCTAGTTCAAAGCTAGTGTCATGGAGTTCCAAGAAGCAATCAACAGTTGCTTTATCCTCAACTCAAGCACAGTACACAGGTTTGACCATAGCAACTCAAGAGGCAATATGGTTAAAAGCATTGTATAGAGATTTGGGACTTGTGAGTTCCAAACCTCACATATTTGGAGATAATGTAAGTTCCATGCATCTAGCAGCAAATCCTATTTTCCATGCAAGAACCAAACACATAGAGGTTCATTACCACTTCATCAGGGAGAAGCTCATGCCAAAGGAGATTGAAACTTCTTTTGTTCCTACTGAAAAGCAAGTAATTGATATGATGATGAAGGCACTTGATGGAATAAAGCTTTGTAGATTCAAAGCTATGGCAAGTATTCAACCTATTAGAGAATGAAGACTCAAGCATACTTTAGCTTGAGGGGTAGCTATTGGAACATCAAGCTTACACTATGCTTAAGGTGGATTCGATCTACATCAAAATTTATTGCTTGGATTACATCGAAGGAATATCCATTGGAGAGTTCTTTTACCTATGCTCATTTATTGTACTTTTTTGAGAGAATTTTTATGGTTCATTTACTGTTGTAAAAGCCTACACTTTACACATGTAAAATTAAAAAAAGTGATCCAAAATTCCACGAATTTGTGGTGGTTGAGTTGCATTTAATCAATCAATCAATCACCTAAAAGTAGATCAAACTAGATCTTCACTTTTCCTAGATTGTAGGAAAGTGAATTGATTCCCTCCAACAACCATTCCCACCTTCATTTGAATTCAAAATCCACTTGTAGAAGTCATGGATCACTTTTAGAGTCTATATAAAGACTTCAAATCACTTGTAAAATACATGGAAGCAATATACATACACTTCTCACCATCATTCTCTTGCTCCTTCATTTTCTACATCATCTTCTTCAACAACAGTAAGCTTGCAGAGGCTTCTCCTCTCTCTATAGAGCTCCAAATTGTATGCGAGATGGCTCATTGGAAAGTTATTAGTGTTTCATTTATGCTTTTAAATTTTCATAGCATTTTAATCATGAGATTGGGAGAAATCTTAGTTTCCCTATCTCGGGGTCAATCTCTATGTATTCCTGAAAAATAGAAGGTACCACTGTTGAGTGTCTAGTTCATTTCAAAAGCATATTTTGCTTATTACTTATAATCTTTTGCATTATTGATACTCAACCCTATGTGTATCTCTCCCATAAAAGGATTTTTTCTAATTGTAATCACGATGGTCGCTATGAGCATTTGAAGTTCATTGTCTCATCCATAGATAGTAAGTTTTTTGAGTTAGTTGTTGTGCAAATCTATCTGTTTTGTATCGACTCCTTCTCCTTGATGCTCCAAAGTACATAGTGCATTTTATTGCACTTATCGCATGCCTATAAGGTCTATTTGAGTCTCCATAAGCTCAAGGGCTGGTGTTATGCTAGTTGTTTGGACCAAACTTCGTTGCTTTGAAACTCACTTTTCTACCTCCTACAAGCTTCCCTAAGTTCTTTCATTGTGTTACCCAACAAAAAAAAGGAAATGGGAAGCTAGAGGCCCAAAGGAGGATGAAAATTCCATGCAAGAACTCAATCCTATGCAAATGAGCAAAAAAAATTGCAACACAATTTACCACATGTTCTTGAGCTCTACAAGTGATGAAAGGCCATTCTCGCTGGCAATGGTGCCAAAATTGTTGTTGTAGTATACCCAAGGAGAGCCAAGACCCAAATCACCGGGGCACTTTTTTCCCTCTTTAGGAGGTTCCCCCCTCCCCCTGTATATATGCATATTGCCCTAATGGGCTACTTATCTTTGTACATTCTCTAATAATACATTCAATATTGAGTGTTGTGCTCTAAGCTTCTTGTCCTTCCTTGTGCTCTTCGCGTGCTTCCACCATGTGTGGAAACCTTGCCCATTGAATTTGTCTAGAGGTTTTTTGCTCATTTTGAAGAGGTCTTACCAAAGTGACTCACTTTGGCAGTGTCTAACTCCCTACAACAACTTTATTTGATGGATTTATTATCGCGGGAAGGTCTTACCACTAAAAGATGAGGGAAATGTCTAATCCCATGGAAACCAAAAAGGAATATGTATACATGGCATGCTTAGACCTACATGTGTAAGAAAGCATTACGGGTTTTAACTTCAGTATTTTGTTCTAATAGAAGATGAATTTCACATGTCATAAATACACAAGAGTTTTACATTCCAAATACTATGAGGGGAGAATGTTTGATAAACATCTTCACTCTGTATGTGAGCATAACTACTGAAATACTATCCACATACAAGTGTCACAAAAAACAAAATCAATAGTGTATGCAATAGTGTATGTGTACATTTTGCATACAGTTTCTTCAGAACTATGCACGTCCATCAACAACGACGATGACAAGGAGAGAAGAGAGAATAGAATCTCAACTTTTTCTGACTGTATGCGTGTTAAAAGTCATAGCTCTTTGTTTGTCTCTCTAATCTTTCAGTTTCATTCTTCTACGACAAACAGGTAGTCAGCTTTATGCGCTAAAATTACTGGATCCTCTCCTTTCCACATCGCTCTCTTTCCTTGCCTACACTGGAGTTGTGAGACGACGAATTTTCAACAAATACTCCTTGCGAGATCAGCACCACTTAAACGGATGTTAGTACTGGATAAAGATAGCATCAATAAGAAGTTAAGTTACTGCAAGTCTCTGAGCTTGTCAGGTGGCTTTTCTCTTTGATAAATGATAACCCGTAGTAGCGGAAGCAACTCATAATATTTGGCGTTCTCACATTTCAAGCTCTAAGCTCTAGCTGTCCACCTTGAAGCTGCTTCTGTGAAGTATTCGCTAACAATAGCACCACGTGAAGTGATAGGCATAGCGCACAAGAGCTTAATGTTTTATAGCTCTATCACATACTCCATCTCTGACATCTTCTACGAAGGATGTCGATCTGCTGCTCTGATACCAGCTGTAGCAGTTGGCACAATGATGAGAAATGGTTGCTATGTTGATAAGGCTCCAAAACACCAACGAAGAACTGTGGAGAGAGAGAGAGAGAGAGAGAGAGAGAGAGAGAGAGAGAGAGAGAGAGAGAGAGAGAGAGAGAGAGAGAGAGAGAGAGAGAGAGAGAGAGAGAGAGAGAGAGAGAGAGAGAGAGAGAGAGAGAGAGAGAGAGAGAGAGAGAGAGAGAGAGAGAGAGAGAGAGAGAGAGAGAGAGAGAGAGAGAGAGAGAGAGAGAGAGAGAGAGAGAGAGAGAGAGAGAGAGAGAGAGAGAGAGAGAGAGAGAGAGAGAGAGAGAGAGAGAGAGAGAGAGAGAGAGAGAGAGAGAGAGAGAGAGAGAGAGAGAGAGAGAGAGAGAGAGAGAGAGAGAGAGAGAGAGAGAGAGAGAGAGAGAGAGAGAGAGATAACTCTCTGATGTGCACGAATAAACGTAATGATGTGTGCCCTTCGATTGAGTGATAAAAAAAGGTCACTTTCTTATACAAAAGTATGAGCCCGCTTTGGCCAATCAGATAAGAGATAAGGGAAGGATAAGATTACTCTCCATTTAGGAACGGGTTCACATGAGACTACAAGCTCATAACCAACACTAGTTATTCTAATAGATTAGAGTCTTTAGAGACCAAAAGTCTTTATTGTATAGTATTTTTTTCCTAAGTGTAATGATAGGGTTACTTCTCCTATGCATTCAATGATATTACCTCCAATCCCTATCATATAGGCTTTTGTTGGAGTGATTGAGTGGCATATTTGAATTTTCGATTAAAGAAGCACATGCACTACTTAGAGTTGCTCCTATATCAACTAAAGAATCAACCAAATGATATTCTTCCTCTCCAATTCCTAAGTTTAGATAAGGTTGCCTTGGTATGCTTCTCAGGGTTTTGATGTTTGTGGTATGATAATTTGCCATTGGAATGGGGTCTTGACCTCATAAGTATCTCTCATTACATTCTCTAATCCATTCCTTAAATTTTCTATTTCTTTCTAGGGCTTCAAGTCTTGCTTCTTCTCTTATTCTCTCCTGCTCTTTTCTCTTATTTTGCACTCCTAAGAGTCTTGTCAGCATTGCTCAAAGGTTCCATATATTTTTTAACTCTACATCCACTTGTGTAGTTGATCTCCATCTAATGTAGCTAGATTAATAGCTCCCCCTCAGGAGATATGATTTATGATTAGAGGAGCTAAAAGAGATGGATGGATTGGATCAACCCTACAAGGAAATAGAGGAGTTGATGGTTGTAAACGAAGTATGTACAAACTCATGGTGCACCATCTATAATTGCTTAAGGCATACTATATGAGAGTGTCTTTGGAAGTAGCATGCCAATTTTTTGGGGAATGTGATATGACAAGAAATATCTTCACTTCTTCAAGAGGTTTCTAGTACATAACATTCTCCTTTCTCAATGGATAGGTGTAGGGCACACATCCCTCTTGACTAGTCTCTTGCTTATCCTTCTTGACAAACCTATTACACATGAAGTAATTCGTCCAATCCAAGAGGCGATCAAGAAATCAAGGATGAAAACACAAACATCTAGGAAGATGAAGATAAATGAGGCCTTAGGACAATAATGTGCTTTAGGTATGGAGAATATGGTCATTGCCCCATCGTGTTCCTTGGCTAAGGATGCTTTACAATACCATCATTGCTTGAAATTGAAAGATCAATAGACAAACAATTTTCCAAAGACATATGAAATTCATCTACATGTAAGGGGGTAACTCCTTCCTTCTACATATGATCTTTGTGACTAAGGATGCTATTGATACCATAATTACAATTATTTTTTGAATTCTTATTTTTCTTCTATGACTGCAATGATTGTGCATAATTACCACTCACCTAGAAGAGTTCTAGTTATAAGAGAAATTTCTTTCAATTAGAAGGAGATTACAAGATGTCCTTTACTGTATAGTAGATAGACCACATCAACAAAGTGGGGCACATGTTGCTCAATTGTCATTTGATCAACCATCATATAATCAACCATGTGGATGCATTAGTCTAGGGTGATTGATCACACAACTTGGTCCAAGGTGGAATTGCATTGGTTCAAAGTAGTGGAGGAGTTCAGTGAAACATTGTTCAAGTTAGTTTGAGCCTGTTTGAGAAAGGACCAAGGATAGTTAAGGATACTAATAAATATCTTACTTACTATGATAATTGTCTATTTAATGGAAAGAAAGCTTTTGGTGAATCCCATATGGCTAAATTATTACAATTGAAAGATGTTAGCGATCATGGCTAAGGCCCAAAAAAAGATATATGCCATGCATAGTCAATATGCTATACGAAAAAGGCAAAACAAGACCAACATGAACTCAAACAAGATGAAAGTGAGAAGGTTAGGAAGAAGCTGACTTTTAAGGCATATAAAAAAATGTTGATGGGGCCAATATGTTGGGTCTACTTGAGGGCGAAGGAAGAGCTACATTCTATGTCTTGATCCACTTCCAATCTTTCCATGTTCTTCATTTCAGTGCAAGGTATTGAAGAACACTTATAAGAATGCATCTTTATATGATGTCCTTCACATACATCTTAACTTTCAAAGTGAATCTCTCATCACAATATTTTCCCTCACCACCTTAATAATGATGGAAGGCTTCTAACCATTTCTTCTATCACTACCATATGATAGATGCTTCTTGAAGGAAGACTAGACAAAGTAATAGGGGTTTCTTTACATATCTTCTATCAAAGATGGAAGTTTAAAATTATTCAATGGCAAGCAAGAAGCCATGGATGAATACGAATTGGTTGATTGAATAGAATTTTTAATGTTTCTTGCTTGCTTTTTCTTTCCTATTGAGGAATAAATGGAGGCCATTTCTTCCTTACACTTGGAGGTATCTTGGATGTCAAAAGTGAGACTCTTCTAGCAAAGCATCATAACCTCTTTGGAACTAGGCCCATATACACACATGGATTTTAGAGAGTTTGGAAAATGCACACCCCATTTGTAAAGAAAAAAGTTAAGGACACAAAATCTGAAGGAGCTTTGAAATCATCAATCATTATGGAGCAAAGTGGTGGTCAAGACATGCATGTGGCAACAAGAATACATAAAAGAATTGGTATCATATGTTGCATCAAGATAAGAGTTCACATTGACATATGTGTAATTCAAAAACTTGGCTCTATGTCATTTGGATGCATCTAGGTTCCCTTCTCTCAAGAAGTGCATGGTTGGGAATAGTGTTGCCTTTGTGTGGGTTGGTGCTCATGATCAACTCCTAGGAAGAACCCCATTGTAGTATTGTCTATGCATGCAATCGATACAAAAGGTGTTGATGGTTTTTTCTTAAGTGAAGCTATCTTAATTCTCTTTTTTTTTGTATTCTTTATTGTGTCTCTCCATTTCTCTAACAACTTCATGTGTTCGCTTACCTCAGTTTTCTTGTTTTCTATTCTTTATTACATTTCTTCCTTAAGACGCTCATGTGGAAGGTTAAAGTGCAAGCTCAAGTAAAATTGGAAGAATGGACGTGCCACATCAATAAGGATTCAATTGCAGTCAAATGATACACATGGAAGTCATAGCAAATTGATTTCAGCTACAAAAAGTGCTAGAGAAAAGTTTGGAGGTCTTTTTTGGTGAGATCGGACTAATTAGATCTCACCAAATCACACTCATCTATACGTATAGAGTGGATGAAACTTTCTTGTGGATGATCGAAGCAAGGAATTATTCTTAGAGTCTACACATTGAATAGGAAATTCTCCATCGGGTAAGCTCACCCCTTACTAGTTTACTCTGCATATTTGGGCAAAGTTTATTCTACCCTCTGTAGGTGTGCATAATTTTTGAAGAAGCTATCTTCTTACACTTGCTTTCACTGAAGGGTTTCGATGAACATGCACCACAGTGCACTCTCCTTATGGAGAGGTCCACAACGATATCCTCGGAGTAGAAAACAGACCTTCTAAGGCCGCACAGGATACTCCACACAGAGAGTGCAGAATACACAGAAAACACAGTACATAGGGAGCACCAAGACAGACTTAGGTCTTACAATGCGGTCAAACTTACAGTTTGTGACTGACTACACCACTATATGTTTTATTAAAGAACATATACAAAGAAGTGTTCGGTGGCCATTTGGCCTTTCACATGGACACTAACGATAACAATCTCCCACTAAAGACCAATATGGCCAAAGTAATCATGGGAGAAAAAAATAAAGAATGATAAAGAATACATGAGTGTAAGTATACAAACTATACATCCCACATGATGGGCATGTTACACAGTATACAAGTGACTGTGTAAGATCATGAATCAAGTAACCCTCATCAAGTGACAACAATGTCGAAAGCTATCATGTGGTAGAGCTTTAGTCAAAGCATTTGCTGCATTATCTGGAGTGTGAACCTTCTCAAGAATAATGCGCTCAATGGCTAAGCAATCTCTTATGAAGTGATACCTCACCTCAATGTGCTTGGTCTTTGCATGATATACCAGATTCTTAGCCAAAGCAATGACACTCTGACTATCACTGAGCAAACAAGGTACATGCTGAGGTAAACCCATATTACAAGCAAGACAAGAAAGCCACAATGCTTCCTTACATGCCTCACTTGTTGCAACATAGTGTGCTTCTGTGGTTGAAACAATTGTACATTCTTGAAGACAAGATCTCCAAGAGATAGCACTTCCAGCAAAATGAAAAATGTACCCTGATGTAGACTTAGAATTGTCTACACAACCAGCATAGTCAGAATCTGTGTAACTAATAATGGATTCTTTCCCTCTACCTAAGCATAGACACTTGTCTTAAGTGCCACTTAGATATCTCAAAATCATCTTGATCGCTTCCCAATGTTTCTTGCCAGGATTAAACATATATCTACTCACAAATCCCATTGCAAATGCAATTTTTGGTCTCGTAGCTACCATAACATACATGAAACTACCAACAACAAAATGATAGGGAATTTTGGTCATGAATTCATTTTCCTCATCTGATTTGGGGCAATCATCTTTGCTCGATTTCACATATGTGGATAAAGGTGTATTCAATTCCTTTCCACCCTGCATATTGAATCTGCGAAGTACTTAAGATATGTACTCACTTTGAGACAAGTATATGCATATTTTACTCCTATCACGAGTAATGCGCATGCCAACAATATGTTTGGCATCCCCCAAATCCTTCATATCAAATGTCTGACTCAACCTCTTTTTGAGAATTGACAAGTCATAAGAGGACTTCCCAGCAATCAACATATCATCGACATAAAGTATCAAACATATCAAGCTGCCATCTGAGCATCTCTTTGTGTAGAGACAATGATCCTCATTGCTTCGAGAATAGCCTTGAGACTTCATAAAATCATCAAACTTTTGGTACCATTATCTAGGGGATTGTTTAAGTCCATACAAAGCTCTTTTTGAGCTTAGAAACTAGACTTTCCTTGCCAAGAACTACATAACCCTCTCGTTGTTCCATATAGATCTCATCTGTAAGATCTCCATGCAAGAAAGCGGTTTTCACATCCATTTGGACTAGCTCTAAGTCCTCCATTGCAACGAATTCAAGCAACATGTGCAGGATAGTCATCTTGACCATTGGAGAGAAGATTTCCTGGAAATCAACACCATGTTGTTGCTTAAAACCCTTTGCAACAAGTCGTGCTTTATACTTTGGAGAAGCACTATCTGATATGAATTTCAACTTATATACCCATTTACATGGTAAAGCTTTCTTGCCCTTTGGAAAAGGTACTAAATCCCAAGTACCATTCTTGTGAATAGAATCCAACTCACTCTTCATGGCACGCTCCCACTTGACATGATCCTCTATGTGCATAGCCTCTTTGTAGCAAGAAGGCTCACTGGCATCTGTTAGCATAACAAAATCTAAACCTGGAACATATCTATCAGGTGGATGTGAGACACGTGCAGAACTCTCAATGATTGCTGAACAGGAATATGTGCAGACTGATCTTAATGGACATTCTCTTGAACATCCTTATGTGTAGCATCTTTATGCATGCTAACTGGAGGACTAGTATCCTCGAATACCACTTTTCACTTCAACCTCTGTAATGGGTTGTTTAAGCATCTTAGACTCATTGAAAATGACATCACTACTTCTAATCACTGACAGTGTTTTAGGATCTCATAAGCGATATCCAAATTGTCCTTCTTGACCATATCGAATAAAAATGCATTTCTTTGACTTATGGTCCAACTTTTGTCCAAGATTCTTGGGTATATGAACATATGCTTCACACCCAAAAACTCAAAGATAATCATAATATGGTGGCTTCCCTGTCCATAACTCTTGTACCACTTTCAGACCTTTGGCAGTAGTAGGTGAAAGGTTAATCACATGAACTGGAGTCAATACTGCTTCTTCCCAAAAGGCTTGTGAGAGTTTTGCATGATGTAGAATAGAAACTACTCTATCTTGAACAGTTCTATTCATCCTTTTAGCTATACCATCCTGTATTGGGGTATAAGGAGATGTAAACTCTGTACGAATCCCTCTAGACTGACAAAAAAGGCTGAATTCATGTGAGGTATACTCACCCCCATTATCTGAACGTAAAGCCTTAAGCTTAGTTCCTTTTTCAGTCTCAACTGAAGCAAGCCATTTTCTGAAAGTAGGGAATACCTCATCCTTCGATTTTATAGGATATAACCAGACTTTTCTAGTAGCATCATCTATGAAAGTGATAAAGTAAAGAGAACCACCTAAGGACCTAGTGGGCATAGGACCACACACATCTGTATGGACAAGATCTAAAGGCTGAATTGAAGAGTCAGTGTGCGTTCTATGCACATTTATGGTTTGCTTTCCATATTGACAATGCTCACAAAATGAAAAATCAGAGAAAGATAACATAGGTAAGTAGCCTGAACGAGAAAGATGTTCCTTTCCACTACGAGATATATGGCCCAAACGACCATGCCAAATACAAGCCATAGGCTGTTCAGTAACAGCTAACAAGTGTTCTTTCTGTGATACAAATAAAGGATAAAGTGAGCCAACTTTGCTTTCTTTTGCAATAACCATATTGCCCTTTGATATATGAAAGGACTGAGCATAGAAGACTACCTTGTAACCAAGGTCATCAAGTTGACCAACTGACATCAAACTGTGAGATAATTGAGGTACATGGCGTATATTACGCATAGTAAACTTTGAACCATCAATGAACTGCACAAACACATCTCCAATCCCCACAACGTCACACTGGTAAGAGTCACCAAGTCTCACGGTACCAAGAGACTTTGCTGCATAATTAGAGAACCATTCTTTGTGTGGTATCACATGGAAAGAAGCACCAGAATCTAGGGGCCACATGTGGGAAAGAGAGTCAGTCATAAGTGCCTCATTTGGCATAGTACTATCAAGTGTCAACGAATCAATATCATAAAAAATAGCATTAATTTTTTCAATCTTCACAGTCAAAGTAGATGGTGCTTTCTTATGTCCTTTCTTATGACAATAATGACATTCCATATTCCTCTTCCTTGATTTACTTCTACTCTTATTTTGTTGACCATTCCTTTCCTTGTTCTTGCTCCTGCCACATTGCTGATTCTTTCCTTGGTAAGAATCACGAACATTATATGCATCTCCACTCTGACTGCCAACCATAGATTTTCTACGAATCTCCTCACTCAAGAGTGCTCCACATATGTCATCATAGATGAGTTTACCACCAGGCGCACTATTGCTAATAGCTGTGTAAAACGTATCCCATGATGATGGCCGGGTGCATAATAGCAATACTGCTTTCATCTCATTATCCATATCCATTTTTTGAGCCTGTAACTCGGAGAATATAGCATCAAACTCATTTAGATGAGAAGCAACACTATCTGTGTCCTACATGCGAAGGTCATATAATTTTCTCATAAGATACACTTTATTTGATGCCGTCTCTTTTTCATATGTATTGCATAACTTCTTCCAAAGCTCCTGTACACTTTCACAGTCTAATACTGTAAAGTAAACATTATCTGCCAGGTGCAAGCAAATGGTAGACCTGGCCATTTCATCTAACTCATCCCATCATCTTCATCCATGTCAACAGGCTTCTTTGAAATCCCATCTACTGGCTTCCATTGCCTTTTTTGAATCAGCACATCTTTAATCTGATTCTTCCATAGAGCAAAGTTTGTGCCATCAAATTTTTGGATCTCAAAATGGTCTTTGCCTTGCAAGTTATAGCTCCTTCTCGGAACACTGGCACTAGACCCTGATCCACCAGATGTGCCTGAGACCTCTGATGCCATGATGGTAGAGAACTGGATAGAATGATAATGGAGCTAGAAGAGTCCAAACACCAACAAATAAGTGTATCAAGGAGTAAATCGACCACTGTTTATCAACTATGATGTTTTAAGCTCAAAAAAAAAAAAATGTAGAAATTTGCAACAATTGCTCCCACCAAAACTTAAAACCTTTTGACAAACCTGTAGTTTTACGAGTGTGGTTGAAAACACATCCTCAAATGTTGATATTTACTATCGGAGAAGTACAAACAACACTCTTCTTGATGTTCTTTGACTTGTGTGAAGAGAACTATGTGCAAAAGCACTCAAAAATGGCTCCAAAAGACACCCCAAAAATGCTTCAAAAATAGGCTTTGAAGGTAAAAAATGAAGCTTTGAGGAACCAAAACATGTTCAAGGTAATGTCAACCTTAGTCTTTCCCCTTTTTCAGACACCACAAGAGTGTAGCTTAGTGGCAAGAGCGAGCTCTGGAGGAACAGTACTGGGATGGGTGATCTCTTGGGAAGTACCAAGAACCTCTATCTTCCTTGATCGTTGACGCCCTCCCTCGTGCGTAGCCAACAATGCCAATGATGACTTCGGTGACTCAAATGACAAGGTATGCCAAGGTCTATGCCTTGGTCGCCACCTAGGTCTATGCCTTGGGCGCCAACGGTGACTTCGGTGACTCAGATGACAAGGTATGCCAAGGTCTATGCCTTGGTCGCCACCTTAGTCGTAAGCCTTGGAGAAAGCCAAGGGGGGGGGGGGCTCACTTTGCTCGCATAAAAGGCACAAAGCTTTTGCATCAAACTACTCTGATACAAGTGAAGGGTTTCGATTGTGATGCACCACAGTGTGCTCTCCTTATCGAGAGCTCCATCAAGATATCCTCAGAGTAGAAAACATACCTCCTAAGGCCGCACACGGTACTCCACATAGAGACTGCAGAATACGCAGAAAACACAGTACACAGGGAGCACAAAGACAGACTTCTTAGGTCTTACAATGCGGTCAAACTTATAGTCTGTGACTGACCAGGCCACTATATGTTTTATTAAAGAACATATACAAAGAAGTGTCCGGTGGCCATTTGGCCTTCCACATGGACACTAACGATAACGTTCACAATAGTTATCGTTCATTTCGGATGAATTGTATGATCATTATAAATATTAATATATCATTTTATATTGTTCCAAGTCGATGGTCTTAACGTGGAGTGGTTTGGAAGAAATTAGATATTATTGTGTGACATAGTGATTGTATCATTAGTTGAATCTATGTAGACTATCATGCAGTACATGTTTGTGTGAGCTACCATTATCCTTTTGGTGTATTTTATAGCTCATTATGAATACATAAGAGTCATCTAAGTGATCACAAAGGCTCGAGCTCATTACTAAAGCCATTTCAGAGAAATAGGCATTTTAAGTGAATGTTATAGCATAATAGTTGATATTAGGAGTGGTTTACTAGGTTCAAACTGCATATATGAGTGCAAGTACTCCAACAATGGTATCAAAGCACACATTATGTATCCAAGGACATCATTAAGGATCATCAAACATTGAACAAAAGCTTGGATTGAAGAAGAGGGGCTGCTACAAACCAAAAGATACAAGTGAAACAAGAGGGGGTGTGGGGGGGGGGGGGATCAAGTCTAGAACACAATAGCATGGTTTCCACTTACAAATGTTATTGACAGGTAATATCAACAACCTTCACTAATCACATTGCACTAAGGGGGAGATTGAAAAGCACTTAGAAGGTCAGGATGGTTGATAACAATACACAAATAGAGTAGCTTGAGAAGGGTAATTATCAACCTTAGAAGTTGAGTTCAAGTAATTCCTTGATGGGAAAGGACATTTGGGACCTAGTGAGTGGAAAATAAGCTAAGCCCTACATAGACCCCATCAAACACATGGAGAAATAAAGAAGGGTAGTTAAATAATGGGAGGAAAGAGATAGAAGGATGATATTCATCCTCTTTCAAGATATGAGCAATTCCATGATTGGGCATATAAAAGATTTGGACACACCTAAGTATGTGTGGGTGTGCTCGGAGAGGTTGTACTCAAACTCGACTAAGGCTAGGAAGTCAACTCAAGAATGAGCTAAACAACCTCAAGAAGATATCAAGTCAAAGCATAAATGATTACATTTTAAAGTGAAGGAGCTATCAGATGCACTTGCCTCATTAATTGAGCACTAGATGATGATCATCTAGTGGCATATACACTAAATGAACTTTTAGAAGATGCAAAATGGAAGGCATTTACAACTTGACTATATATTATCCTAATTTTGGTCAACTAATCACTTTTATGGTGACAGAAGAGCTCAATCATGGAGAAAGCAAAGCAAAGATAAAAACATGTAGGAACAATTTTTCTATGCTGGAAATAATTCAAGAGGTAGATATGGAAGAGGTTGGTCTCAAGAAAGATGTAGATTCAACCACAATCAAGGGAATAAAGAAAATGAAATTTATGATCAAGGCACAAGAAGAAGAGGAAGAGTTAGAGGTAGAGGAAAACATGGAAGAAGAAACAACAACACAATGAGTGTTACAATTGTGGGAAGTGAGGACACTATGCCAAGGATTACTACCAAAAGCAAGGACGAAACAAGTACGCGGGCCATTATAATTATGGAAACTCCTCTACAACAAATGAGAATTAATATTTGCTAGCTATGAGGCATGAGAATGATTCAAATGTACCGTGTGATCAAGTATGGTATATTGATAGTGGTTATAGAAAACACAGGTCATGCAGAGAAGACTTGTTTATTAATTTGTAGCCCCCAAAAAGCCTTGTGAAGGGTAGTCAACATGGACTCCCGATTTGGTAAACCTTACCTGCACACTCTTGTCACAAATATGTCCAACACATAAGATTCTTACTAGTTGTTGGTACATATAGTACCTTGTCAATAAATTTGTGTGTCCATATGGTCTTCACATCATCCATCTTCTCAACTAGATGTTTTGTGTCATCTCCTATCTAAACTTCATGCCTCAACCTTGTGTCTTTCAAATAAAAAAGCAAAGCTATATTTCTTGCAACATGATTTGAGCATCCTGAATCAACATCAAACAAAATTTCATCTTTATTAAATTTCAATTAGGTTGAGGTCATGGGAAACAAGGAATACTCTTGCCTTTGAGCAATCTTCATAATTATTATGGTCTCTACTTCCTATATAAACAATTTGATATCTCTGTGATACTTGTAGTTTCCATAGGCATAACTTGCATTATAATGTTTATTGTACCTGCCTCTTGAAGATCCGAATTTGCCTCTTGGAGCACCTCTACCTCTTTGATTTCTTGAGATACTAAAGCATGTAGTGTGACTAACGAGACCAAAAATGGTCCACAATAGAGCGCATGGACTTCTCCCCCTACTTTGATTATCACCTTTGCCTCTAGCTATTCCATATGTACCTCTGCCAACAAAACTGGCTTGAGATTATCTACATCTTCCTCGTTTTTCTTGCCTTTAGCTTTAACACTTTGACTTGTATTCTTATATTTATAAAGTGCAAGGGTTTGATTACCTTTGAGAGTCTCTGCACTTGATTTGAATGCGGCTTAGTGATTAAGAAGTTGCCCCATAAATGTGTTGAAGTCGGGTACTTGAATGTCCAAGCACATTTCAATGCTCTTGTGAAGGATTCTACTTACAATCGGTCTTTACTCCTTTGAAAACTTGCCTAATGAATTGTTCTTCATCAAACCTCTCTCAAATACTATCTAACTGATCTAATGTGTCCTTGAATTTGGTCACAAAGTCCACAATACTTTGCTTTGGCTCGTTCTTGAGGCTCGAGAATTACAACCATAGTTGGTTTTTTTTTTTTGCTCTTTTGCTTGCAAAGAAAAAAGACTCCAATGCATCCCACATTTCATAGGATATATTTCAACCTCTAACACGTGTGAAAAGAAATTTTGAGAAAGGTTTTAGTTTATATGACTTTGCCAAAGCATCTTTGGAGGAGCATGCAACCTTTTCTTTTTAATCATGTGTTTGTTGTTCCTTTGTTCTTATTGTTGGCATTCTTTCTTAGCCTATCATATATCCATAAAGGTTTCTACCTTGTAAGTTATCCTCTATCCTCATTGATGATGTTGGATAGTTTCTTTGATGTAGCTTCTAGATTATTGATGGGAATCCATCACTGATTTAGTCCAAAGATTTGTTGATACTGTGATATCATTGTAAAGGTGTGATGCTAGTTGAGAATGGAGCATGTACATCTAATAAAGGAGTGATGGTAGATGAGAATAGAGTAAGCCCTGCTCACAAAAGTAGATTGAGACTTACAGCTTAACTCTTGGAAGTGTAGCGAGATTTAATACCTTGAAATTGAGAACCACGGTACTTTGTTGGAGGTGCTTCAAAAATTTGTTTCAAAATAGATGACTTGCACTTGTAAAAAATGAAGAAGAAACTTCCTATTTTCTATGTACACACACCTTGCGATGCTTTTTGCTCTAAAATTGATTAAGTTTTCTTAGATCAACTTGCAAGTGCTCAACTTGGAAGGCAATGATCCATTCTTGCACAAGAAATCAATTTATGGAAGCTTAGATAGAGAGAAATAAAGCAACGTATACTCGACTATAATAGGCCATCAAATATGAGCATATAGGCAACTTTGAATGCAAATATCTCTCAAAATAATGAGAAATAGACCAAACCCTTTTGCATCATAACAATACAAGGTCCTAGCTTGATGATCCAATACTTGATTTGTGATTTGGAATCAAAGTAGATTGTTTTGGAGGAGTTATAAACATACATTGAACAACATACCAATGACTTCAAATCTTCATGAACTTCATTCTAGTGAGTAGCACAACACTCTTGCAAGTAGTTTTCTTCCTTAGATTTTTTGACAAGACATAGAGTCAATGGGAAAAAGCACTAAAAACTAGATGTAGTGGACTCATGATCTACTATGATGTGATTGGTTGTATGAAACAGGAGACATCTCTTAATTGGTTGGACCTCTAGAAAATTGACTTATGGATCACCAATCAATGAGCATTTGTATTGGAGTTCAAGGCCTATGCAAGCACACAAAAACACAATGAAGAAGAAGAAGAAGCTTAGAGAACAAGACAATATAGAATGTAGTACCAAGTGAATGTACAAAAGATAAGTGACATGTTAGGGTTATAGGCACATATAGAAGCTCGGGAAAAAAGCCTCCTGAAGAGGAAAAAAATACCCCAACGATCCTAGGTGTGTTCATAAATATCACTATTGAAATCCCCATGGGATTGATGCCTAGCTTCACACTTCTTGCTAGGCATAGCCTTTGTGAAAAGGTTTGCAACATTATCCTGTGTGGGCACATAAGCCAAACTAATCTCTCCACCAAAAAACCTTTCCTTGGCACAATGATAGTGCATCTCAATGTGCTTCATGCAAGCATGAAACACAAGGTTCCTTGCAATTGCCAATGCGCTAAAATCACAAACATCACGACTCAAAAATCCCCAATGGGAGTGATGCGTAGCTTTGCACTTTTTCCTAGGCAAAGCCTTTTAGAAAAGGTTTGCAACATTATTCTATAAGGGAACATAAGACAAACTGATCTCTCCATAAGATAATCTCTCCTTGACATAATGATAGTGCACCTCAATGTACTTTGTGTAAGCATGAAACATAGGTTTCCTTACAACTGCCAATGCGCATTGACTATCATTGAAGATTGTGGTGGTAGAAGATTGACCAATAGCCAAATCAACCAAAAGACGTCTAAGCCACACACACTCATGAGTGGCTTTAAAAGTTGCCTAATGTTATCGTTAGTGTCCATGTGAAAGACCAAATGGTTGTCGAGCACTTTTATATATGTTCTTTATTAAAACATATGGTGGTCTAGTCAGCAATAGACAGTAAGTTCGTTCGCATTTGTAACACCCAAGAAATTTGTGTTTGTGCTCTCTATGTATTGTGTTTTCTGTGTATTCGGCAAGCTCTATGCGGAGTACTATGTGTGTCATATGGATCTAGGTTTTGTATGTCTAGTTTATTATCGTGGAGCTCTCGAGAATGAGAGCCCATCGAGGTGCATCCATATCAAAATACTTCACTGGTATCAGAGCATTGGAATGCAAAAGCGTTGTTCCTTTTGTGCGAGGGAAGCGAGCATCCACCTACCTGCCCACCCAAGGCTTACGACCAAGGCATAGACTTTAGCATACCTTGTCATCTGAGTCACCGAAGTCACCGTTGGCGACGTTGGTTGCACGCGAGGGAGGACCTCAATGATCAAGGAAGACAGAGGTTCCCGATACTTCTTGGGAGGTCACCCATCCTAGAATTGTTCCCCTAGGGACCCTTAAAGCTTCATTCTTTGCTTTTAACGCCTATTTTGAAGCATTTTTGGAGTAATTCTTGGAGCCATCTTTTAGTACTTTTGAGCATAGTTCTCTTTACCACATGTTCAAGAAAGGTTTTCGTTGTGGTGGGAGCAACCATCACAAGTCTACAAAGGTTTTCTGAGCCTAAAGAACAAGTTAATAAACACTTGGAAGGATTGTTGGCTAGTATTTGGGCTATGAATTCAACATTTTCAATGCCATTTTACTACATATATTGAGCATATATGCGCTATGTACGTTTTTGTGGATATCTCTTATGTACATCCATATGTTCATTGATTTAGTGGTAATGGTTTTTACATAAAGGCTTTTACATTTGATAAAGAGGGTCGTGGTGAGATTTTCTCAACTGGGAGATACCCAAACATCGAGGCCTCTTTAGTAATGCAGATGAAAGACTTACCCATTCTCGCCATAGGAGATATATGCTAGTTGTTCATAGGTGCTCGATAAGCCTAGTTGATTTCTTTCAGGTAACTTATTATACGCAGTGGAGTCAGTGATTCACTATGCAAGCTAACATGTCAATACTTGCAGTTTTATGAGATTTTAACACTAGTCATATGCTCATTTTGTAGAGGATACTCTATAAACTTTTTCCATATTTTTTGGTTTTTTCAACTATACAATAGTCGATTTACTCCTGGATACACTTACTGGTGTGAGCAAATTTATTCTCACATAATCCTTTTGGTTGGTCATTATTGTTCATTCATTCATTTTTCTAAAGATGGCTCTACTAAAGTTTTTCCCAGATTCTGACACTTGGTCATCCCTTTTTAGCTTTAGTGGTGTTTGGACTCTTCTAGCTCTATTATCATTCTATTCAGTTCTCTATCATCATGGCATTAGAGGTCTCAAACACATATAGTGGATCAAGGTCTAGTGTGAATGTTTCAAGGAGTTATAATTTGCAAGGGGAAGACCATTCTGAGATCCAAAAATTCAATGGCACAAACTTTGCTCTATGGAAGAATCAAATTGAAGATGTGATGATTCAAAGGAGGCAATAGAAGCCAGTAAATGAAATCTCAAAGAAGCTTGTTGACATGGATGCAGATGACTGGGATGAGTTGGATGAAATGGCAAGGTCTACATTCCATTGCACTTGGAAGATAATGTTTACTTTACAATATTAGACTGCGAAAGTGTAGAGGAACTTTGGAAGAAGTTATGCAATACATATGAAAGAAAACGGTATTAAATAAAATGGATCTGATGAGAAAGTTATATGGACACAAATAGTGTTGCTACTCATCTAAACGAGTTTGATTCTATATTCTTCTAATTATAGGCTAAGAAAATGGAGATGGATAATTAAATGAAAGCACTCTTGTTGTTATGCACCTTGCCATCATCATGGGATATGTTTTGCACAGCTATTAACAATAGTGCACTTGGTGGTAAACTACTCTACGATGACATACGTGAAGCACTGTTGAGTAAGGAGATTCATAGAAAATCTATTGTCAGCACTCAAAGTGGAGATGTATTTAATGTTTGTGATTCTTACCAAGAAAAGAATCAACATGGCAGGAGAAACAACGAGGAAAAGAATGATCAATGAAATAACGAGGAAAAGAATGATCAATGAAATAACAATCGAAGTAAATCAAGGAAGAGGGATATCGAATGCCACTACGGAAAACAAACTAAGAATGTGCATAAAATGCACATTGGCTCTTCAATTCTACCTTTACATCTCGTTCATACATATGAATGTGGTCCAATGCACACAATGTCATTAGGTGTTTCTTTTTACTCTGTCACTTTCATAGATGATGCTACTAGAAAAGTCTGGGCATATCCTATCAAATTAAAGGATGAGGTATTCCCTATCTTCAAAAAATGGCTTGCTTCAATTGAGAATGAAAAAGGAACTAAGCTTAAGGCTTTACGTTCAGATAATGAGGGTGAGTATACTTCACATGAATTTAGTCTTTTCTATCAATCTAGAGGAATTTGTAAAGAGTTTATAGCTCCTTACACCTTAGTACAAAATGGTATAGCTAAAAGGATGAATAGTACTATTTAGGATAGAGTAGCTTCTATGTTGCATCATGCAAACCTTTCACAAAACTTTTGGGCAAAAGCAATATTGATTGCAATTCACGTGATTAACCTTTCACCTAATATTGTTAGAGGTCTGAAAGTGGCACAAGAGTTATGGACACAGAAGCCACCATATTATGATCATCTTCAAGTTTTTGGGTGTGAAGTATATGTTCATATTCCCAAGAATCTTAGACATAAGATGGACCATAAGTTAAAGAAATGCATTTTTCATGGATATGGTTGACAAGGATAATTTGGATATCGCTTATGGGATCTTGAAACACGGTTAATGATCAGAAGTAGTGGTCAATTTTCAATGAGTCTAAGATGCATAAACAACCCTTAAAGAAAGTTGAAGTGAGAAGAGTAGTGTTTGAGGATACTAGTTCTCCAATTAGCATGCATAAAAATGTTGCACATAGGAATGTTAAAGAGAATGTCTGATGAGATCAGTTTGCAAACGTTCTTGTTCAACAACCATTGAGATGCTATGCACGTGTCTCACATCCTCTTGATAGATATATTGCCGGATTGGATTTTGTTATGCAAAGCCATAGCAAAAATCAAACCTTCCGTTAATCCAACATCCAATCCCTCTCTTCAATTACAATCAATTTGAACTATCAAACCTCTTGCATGAGTCTTGTATGTTGTGCATGTCTTGACTTTTTCATGGATTTTTTGCTAGTATTGTATAATGATAAGAGTTTTCTTACTCAAGTGATTGCTAAATAAAAAAACTCTCTTGGGTACAATAAGTAGCATAATCTTAGCTAGCTTTTCAATTTACTAAAAACACTCTATCCTTTGATTCAATACTTGATATCACGAGTATACATGATCCCTCACTATGGATGGATGTAATTCTATTCCCATTTATGTCTTCAATTGTTTCATGGAGTCTCCCTTTAATTTTCATATCAATGCTTGTGAATATTTTAGACTAGCTTGACTTAGGGATACCATCATAATCGTATCTAGCATTCCCACATGCTTATGAATATTTTAGACTGGCTTGACTTAGGGATACCATCATAATCATATCTAGCATTCCCACCTTCATTTGAACCAATCCATCCTTTGATTCAGTCTTCAAACTCATTTATATACATCATTCCTTACTCTATCCAATCTCAAGTGATCCAGCGCGATTATGGAAGGAAAGTTTGTAGCGTCTTGAGTCCTATAAGAATTGTCTCTGTCAATGGTATCGATCTACATGTATTTACACCTAATAGCTATTTGTGCAGATAGAAGTAATAACCATCTGGACTACTAATTCCATCTCTCTATAATCATAGAATAACCAGGATATCAATGTCCATATTCATACAAATCCAAATTATCGATCTGGTTGAGGACCTATGGCAAGTACAGATATTTGAAAACAGTAACAACTCAGCTAGAGCCTGATGTTGGGAACTTCTCACAGAATCACTGTTGAGCTCAATGTCCCAATAAACTCAACCATCCCATCCCAACTATTAACAGGAGCAACCCAAATGTCTTACTTCATTCCACATGGTCACAGGAGCCATCTTCCTTCCTGAATTCATTTCGTCCTATGCATAAAAGTTGAAGTAACATGGATAGGATCTTTTTAATAAAGTGATTGACAAACACGCCATCAGATTGGACAACACACAAACTGCAAGAAAAAAGATGGCAAAAACAAAAGAAAAGAGAGGAAATGGGAAGAGAAAGAAGAGCGTTTTTTTGTCCCTTTTTTTTGGGTCTTTTTTGTGGGCTTTTTTGGGGGGGTGGGGGTTTTATAATTCCAGATATGAGTCAAACCCCAAAACCTTTGATATAATCTTGCATGAATCATCAAAAGCAGCTTCAGGAAGCGTGGAAGTGTAGGGAACCGGCAACCTTCAGCAGCATTGAATCCAGCCACCAAACAGCTAAAGATACAAGCAACACAATGAATGAGATTAAGTTTCTTCAATTACTTCTGACAGAATGATGTAACATTCATCATCAGCAGCAGAATATTGATATTTTCATGGAGAAGAATCAGATTACATAGCAACTTCAAACAAATCAAGTGCATACAAACTGCATTAAACATCAACTGCTTAGTCTGCTTCACCCCTCGGCTCTTCTTGCAAAATGATGTAACATTCATCAGCAGCAGAATATTGATATCTTCATGAAGAATAGATCAGATAGCATCTTCAACCAAAACCAAACGCATACAAACTGTAACTAACATCATGTGCTTGATCTGTTTCACCTCTTGGCTATCCAACCCTAATAGTGTCACATAATCTGGTACAAGATGCCCCATCAGTACCAGCATTAGAACTTCCTCACCTTGAAATCGATGTTTGAATGGTTAAATAGTTGCTTGAAGACACTATATTTCCACACTGTTTTGCTACTGGAACTGCACATTCTTTTGCAATCCTAATGCCAACAGACATAGCCTTCTGCAATTACCATACCACAGACATGACTGCTCCCAAGGAAGCAGCAAGAGGCGACCAGCAAGCTTAAATGTACATGGCCATGGTCTTCCTGCACTCATTCATCTGGCCTATTTCCCGAAAACAGTGCATGAACATAGAATCTGTTTAGCATAGCGTTCAAAGTTTTCTTCCAAATGAGTTTCAATCGGTAATGTTTGCTTTACTCTATTATTGGTCCTTTCCCTTCAATTCCACAGCAATGCAATGCAGTACACTTGTCACTCAACAACTGCTTGAATCAGTTCACATCTTTACACAAGACTCAACCTCAGGAAACTATCTGGAAAATATCTTTGCATAAGAATGCCACAATAAGGACATGCAGGTTCCACGTCTTGAATAAGTTCTGAGGAATCAAGATTGTTGAGAGAGTGCCTTGAAGAGCAGGTGAAAAAAATTCTTGGAGTCTGTTTTGAAGCCCAACGAGCACAACAATAGCAAAACCAATGAGAACCAGGTGGACAGAGTTTGAAGGTGACCGAACATCGGGGAAGTTTATGTGGATGGGTACCATCACAGATGCCCATTTCTGTTGACATAAATGATACCTTGGCTGCACATATGGTACACGACTCAAGCTCAACACCTCTCCTGCTAGTAGCATTACAACAACACAAGACAGTAAATTTTAAGCATAAGAGTGAGTAACAAGCATGCATGTCATGAAGAGGATCCACTTTCAACAAGAGCAACAGGAAACAAATTATTTGCAGAAAAGACTACAGGGAAACTGAGAATAATAGTTTAGAACATACAAGATTTGAGCAAGACTGTGTGCATCACACAGGACTTGCTTTGACACCTTTGAAGAGTTGATTGTAATCCACTGGAGCATGCACATAAGAGCAGAATAGTCCACATACTTGCCGTCCACAGTGCTTGCATTGCCATCCTTAAAGACAAGTAGCACTAAGGATATACTCAAATGTACTAGTCTTTCCCGCAGCTCATGCTCTATATCCAGAGCAAAACTTCGCCAGCCATAATCAAAAGTTTCAAAAGTCTCATATGACTTCCTGAAGCTCAGTTTGTCCATGATAGTTAATGGATCATGACCTTCTGTAAGGAATAAGCCTTTCAAAATTGCAAAGACTATTTGCAAACGGCGAGAGCTTGCATTCACAATACCCTCATGACGGGTTTTCATTGATGAAATTGTTTCTTTCCCATCATTAGCATCAGAATACACCAATCCCAAACTTGAAATCCATCTCAATATTACAGTATTAACATACTTTTTACCCTTGATGCATGCTAGATGTTCAAGGGATGCTCTTACATCCCAAAGAGCAAGCTTCACATTTATGTTTTCAAGATAGTGGAGAGCTTCCAAAAGATTGCTTTCCCAATTCCTGATGTATGCTTCAAAATGACCAATCCTGATCTCATCAGCTGGAGTTGATGAAGTTTGAAAACTTTGGTTTCCAACCCAGAATACTTGAGCCATTGCTTTAACAGCCCTACAAATGGACGCACGAGTGAGCAAATACGTCATTGAACTTTCCCATGAAAGAAACTGAAAATTTATCATTAAACATCAAAAAGCCACAACCGAAAAGAAATAAAACGTGCAACAGAATCATATATTTCCATTTTGAAGGTGTTGTAAAACAGGTTATTCTAAATATTGATTTCCTTAAGCATAAAGAAGTCAAGAACCTCTCTTTTCCAATCCTGCTCTAGGAGGACCAGACAAGTGAAACGTGTCAGGATCAAATCTTGAAGAATTATCTTCAGCAGTAGATTCTTGTTGCTCAGAGGTAGATCATTTATTTGTACAAAAGAATCAGAAGAGAGAATTTCCAAGGTGGAAAACTTGTACAATTGCTTTTCAGAAGTCACAGCTTACTATTTATGTACTGACAAACAATTTATGCAATAACCTACCCCCTTTCGTTTACGATCTACATGCTTGTTTGGACCAGCTTTGAGAACAAACATTCAAACATAAAAGAAAAACAAGGACCTGCAATTGCTATATTCAAAATGCTCTTTTTGCTTACCTGATGAGCGTAGTGCTTGTAAGCTTTTGAAAAGCATTCATCAAAAGAGTTGAAAAAAGGCAAAAGCTTGTATTTCATACACCTCTTGCTTGGAAACTGTAACAGGTAATTAGCTCTAGAGAACAGAGAATCCATAGAGAGATTGGCCATGGAAAAGTTTGGGAGAAGAGTGAAAGGATACACATTATTGTGTAAAAGACGACAAATTTGTATCACCTTGGAGTCCAAAATCAGTCATATGACAGAACCCAACAAACAATTAAACAAAAAAAAAGAAAATGCATAAAAATTTGCAAATTTTGGGACCAACAACCTCTGCGAATCTGTGTAAAATCCTGTTTGTGCAAAATACTGATGTTGTCCCTTTGAGAAGCACTTAGAGCATGTGCGAAATTGTGTTGCATCAACTTCAATCAAGCATACGAACACATCCTGTTTGTGCAAAATACTGATGTTGTCCCTTTGAGAAGCACTTAGAGCATGTGCAAAATTGTGTTGCATCAACTTCAATCAAGCATCCTGCCGCCCTCCCTGCCCTGCCCGCCATCGCCCCTCCCTCCCCACCCGCCGTTGACCTCCCTGCCCGCCGTCGCCCCTCCCTCCCTGCCCGTCACCGGTCTCTGCTCGCCCTCGGCCTGCCCGAGCTGCTGCCCGAAACCCTAATTCGCCCTCTGCCCTCGTTCAACTTTGCTCGAGGCACAGTCCACAAAACCCTAATCCGGGCCCAATCTTGATCAGAATGCCTAACTTTAAACCTAAGTTAAACTCGAACCCTAACTTAAACTCGAACCATATTCCAACACAAATTTTGAATTTTGAAACCTGAATTTTGAATCTTGAAACCTGACCCTAACTTGAAAAACTTGAACCCTTACTTTGAAGACCCTAATCTTTACTTTGAGCCCTAACCCTACCCTAACCCTAACCTAAACCCTAACCCGAACCCGAACCCGAACCCTAACCCTAACCCTAATCCTCTCTCTTCCTCTTCTTCCATGGCTCCGAAGCTAGAAGAACAACTGGCCACTTTAGAGCATACCCTCCGAGAGTTGATCGGAAAACACAAGAAAGAAGGAGATTCTGGACTGAACGGGTTTACCCGCAGAGTCGTCGCCCTCAAAGCCAAGGTGGCAACTTTGGAGAAGGAAAACGAGTCCCTTTGGGAAGAGCTTCTTGCGATCCGCAAGCAGCACTCACAAAACCAGGAGGAGTTGCACACTGGGCTTAGTGATATGAGAACGAAACTAGATAGCATACGTGAGGAAGGGGAGATCGCCCCACAGCTAGAGGACATTTCGGGTGACTATCAAGAAGGAGTGCATCGAGGTGGTCCAGAGCAAGATTGAGACTAAAAAAGATGGATGGGTCGAAGCAGTCAAGAAAAACCTTCGTCAGGAAGCAAAGAAGAACACCCACTATGAGGAGATCCACATAGTACACACCACCATTGAGGAGGAGCGGATGCGACAGGCCCGAAGGCTCAATGTTCGTGTCTCTTGCCTCACAGAGACAGACGGATCACAGGAGAAGGACGTGCGTCGCTTGTGCACACTACTTGGATACCGCACGGATGAGCCTCTTCCTTTCACCAGAGCCTGGAGAGAAGGACGAGACACTACGCGGAGCAGAGCGCTTATCCTTCAGTTCTCGGATGAGGCCCGGAGGAGAGACTTCCTCATACGACGAGCGGCACTACGCACTACACTGGGCACCCCGATCTATTTGGATGACGATCTCACATGGATGCAGGTAGAGCACAAACGCGCATGCATGCCACGTGTCCTGAAGGTCCGACGGGAGGGACAACGTGCCCCATACACAGACGGTCGTGTCATCATCGATGTACAACCAATTGACTAGGGATTCGCAGCCTATGAGACAGCACAACAAGAGGTGCGCTTTGCAGTTTGGAACTGCAACGGATCTTTGTGGACACATCTAGGACGCCTCGAGGAGGTGATGGAGGGAAGAGACATGATCTTCTTGACAGAGATACATGAGAGCCCGGGGAAGCCTACCGAGGATTGAGGGCTATATGTGGGAGCCAGTTCACCGCCGACAGATGAGACAGCACACCACACGAGGATCAGGAGGGGTAGCAGTGCTCTATAGACAGTCTCTAGAGTACAGGGTACACGTGGTAGCCAGAGACCCAGAGGCACGATTCATGTGGATACACCTCCAGCTATCAAAGGAGAGAGCAGTGTATTTCGCCGTATGCTATATTGCACCCATAGGCTTGCGCTTCACACATTTCCCTGAGCAGCCCTCAGAGAGGGAGGGACCAAACACCGCATCGCCATATGATTGCCTTAGTGACACCATTATGGAGTATACCGAGATGGGCGAAGTCTTCCTTGTAGGAAACTTCAATGCCCGCACTCAGAGCCACCAGTGTGATATCTATGACTTTGATGACCCCGAGATGCTTCGCACCATCGAGGACAAGTCTACACTCATAGCCTCAGTCGACCCCGCCACACCCACCTCATACGGTCGACATCTACTCCAGATGGGAGCAGCCCACCGCCTCATTATATATAATGGGATGGCGACTTGGCCCACCTCGGGTGGTCTCACCTGCATTCCACCCACGACACCGCATGGAGGCAGTTTGGTAGACTATGTTATCGGACCCCAAGAGGCGACACATCTCATCACCTCATTCACCGTCCCACCCACACCGATTGGAGCTGATCATGCATATCTCGCCCTATCCATACGCGGCACACCATGCATATCCTACCCCACCACCATACTGCCACATGCCCATACCACCATTCACTTTAGACATGAGCTAGCACATATCTACAGTTCCCATGTTCGAGAGCGCATCTACTCTCTTGATCCCTCCGCCCCATTGGATACCCTCACCACCCACTTCTCCTCAATCCTCCACACATCCGCTACTCTCAGCTTCCCATACACCACCCACAACACCGCACATCAGACACGGCTGGGGCATACACCCCAGAATAGATGGTACAATGAGGAGTGTAGACGACTATACCGACATCTCAGAGCACAGAGTATTTTGGGATCCATCACAGAGAGGGAGGCACGACGACAGATGCGAGCCCTCACACGCCGGAAGAAGAAAGCTTTCGAGGAGAGACAGGAGGAAGATATGTTTGACCTTCTCATGAGTAGGGATTGTGCCACTGCGTGGAGGGCCCTACACGAGCCACGCCCACCTACGCCCATAGCAGATCCTCGGACCTGGCACACCTATGCCCAGAGGTTATATGACGTCCCAGGACATTGCCGATCCCTCCCACACCGCATCTTGTGATATCTACCCTATTCAGAGCAAGCATGGTACGACAAGCTATCCATAGGCTACAGCATGGCCGTTCAGCAGACCACACAGGACTACAGGGCGAGCACTTTATATACGCAGTCAATGTAGTTTCCCACCCGATCGCTCCTCTCTTCAACCGTGCTTTGGTTGAGGGATTACCTGACTCGTGGACTATATACCATCAGACATGTTATGAGCCATCCATGCTTTGTATGCACGAGTCACAGGCATGGTGCGCTGCCCCGGCGACCTATCAGACAGCCTTGTTAGCACCATTGGTGTGAAACAAGGTTGCCCTCTCTCACCCACTCTCTTTGGTCTCTACATCGACGAGATCACGGACTATATACAACGAGCAGGAGGCCTAGGTGGAGACCTTGGAGGTACATCAGTACACATTATTATATGCTGATGACATTGTCCTCCTTTCAGAGTCACATGAGGGGCTACCGTCACATTTACAGGCGCTCGATACCTTCTGTATGGAGAGAGGACTCACAGTGAACCTTGGCAAGACCAAGAACAGATAGAGGTAGTGGACTCCTATGTCTACTTAGGTGTCATCTTCTCGGGCAGCACAGGGTATTCTCCATGGCACAAGCAGCGAGAGATAGATTGATGCGAGGCTATGAGGCACTGGCAGGATTGGAGAGACGCTGCTTTGAGGCACATTTTTAGGAGCCCCGGACTAAGGGGTGGCTCTTTGATACTCTAGTGACACCCGCACTGATGTACACAGCAGCAGTATGGGCACCAGGGATCACGGAGGCGATGTGGATGTGGATTGAGAGGCCCCATGTCACCATGATCTCACGCTTGCTCCGCAGCAAGCCCTTTGTTCCACACGACATTATACGAGCTGAGCTTGGCACGCCAACGATGCTAGTGGAGGCCCTCTTTCAGCTCGTGACCTTTATTCTGAGAGTCAGAGAGCTCCCCACCAGCAAACTCACAAGGCTTGCATTTGAGAGCTCTAGACATTTGGCAGAGACAGGGCATGAGAGAGTATGGTATGCACAGACCTACCGATGGTTAGCAGACCATGGCATGAGCGTTACCGATCTCCCCCCATTTCAGTATGACCTCTCTTCCCCCTACATTACCCTCTCTCATTCGGAGAGGAACAGGATCATCCGTCAGGACGTGTTACAGATACATCTCAGGGAGACATGGATAGCACCATGGGAGCCTCTTCCCACAAAGAGGCAACACTACAGAGAGCACTTCCTGACTGTGAAATCGGATGGTTTCATCTAGAGACCACGATACATGGATACATACATGGCTCCAACAGAGAGAGTGGCCATTGGGAAGCTAAGAGTATCATCACACCAGCTCGAGATTGAGGTTGGGCGAGCGACACATACCCCCAGGGACGAGAGATTATGCAGGATATGTCGAGAGGAGGTGGAGGACGAGGAGCATTACACATGTAGATGCACGGCATACGAGGAAATTAGAGACCGCTACCCACAGCTCTTCAGGAGGCCCAGGGAGATCAGGGCTTTATTGGAGACGGAGGACCAGCGCCGTCTAGGTCGCTTCCTAGTAGAGCTCTAGTGCCGTCGTACATCACTTCTCCAACAGCTGATGGACATACACTTGGCCCCCCAGACTTCTATTACAGATTTTTTCAAACCCACAGCCACCCGAGGACCCACCTCGACGAAGGGTGTCACATTACACAGAGCAGATAAGCTTAGACGACAGCGCCGACGACCGAGAGCCCCACTTCGGAGAGCCAGTCCCCACCGGAGAGAGATTCAGGCGATTCATGCACGCCATGACATGGAGATACAGAGACGTCAGAAGCGCACCCCTGTCGATCTCAATGTACAAAGCATTTTGAGGATCACCACGATGCCTTACCCGCCGATGCACTATATCCTACACCCACTCCAGGCACTTAGAGTGCTATGACACCACCGAGTCTCCCCTCTGTTGGAGTTAGACGTCTACGGAAGCACGCGAACAGCACAAGGAAGAAGAAGAAGCTTGGAGCACAACACACAATACTGAATGTATTACTAGAGAATGTACAAAGATTAGTAGCCCATTAGGGCAATAGGCGTATATACAAGCCGGGGGAAAAAAACCTCCTAAAGAGGGAAAAAAGTGCCCCGGCGGTCCTAGTGTGTTCACACACATCACTACCTAAATATATCCACAAATCCCCCCTAGGAGTGATGCGGTGAACAAGGAGCTGGCACTCATGTATAAGAAAGTGCCAAACTATGTGGAAATCACTCCACAAAAGGAAGTAAGCCCAAAGCTTTGCGGAAAGCTTCAAACTTCTCCCTAGGCAGAGCCTTCGTGAAAAGGAATGCAATGTTCTCCTGCATGGGCACATATGCCAAGCTGATCTCCCCAGCAGAGAACCTCTCCCTGACATAGTGATAATGCATCTCAATGTGCTTAGTGCTAGCATGAAACACAGGGTTCCTCGCAACTTCCAATGCGCTCTGACTGTCAGTGCAGATGGTGGTGGCAGAAGACTGGCCAACACCCAAATCAGCCATAAGGCGTCTGAGCCACACACACTCGACAGTTGCGGTGAAAGCTTCCCTTTACTCAGCCTCACAATTGGAAGTGGCCACAGTAGGCTGCTTCTTGCTCAACCAAGATATACATGAGCTACCAAGCGTGAAGCAAAAACCATTGGTGGACACACGAGTGTCATAGCAACCAACCCAATCTGAGTTAGAAAAAGCATGCAAATCTGACGGTAGTGATCCCCCCTTGGGATAAAACAACCCAAGTAGCCGAGTACCACTCAATTAGTGAAAGATGCACTTAACCGCCTTCCAATGTGTGACTCATGGGCAATGCATAAATCTGCTCATCTGTGAGACAGCAAACTGAATATCTGGCCGAGTAATGCATAAGTAAATCAAGCATCCAACAGCGTACTGATAGAGAACAACATCAAATGCATCTCCAGCATCATGAAGACTTAATTGTAAACCGGTCTCCATAGGAGTGGTAATAGACTTACAGTCTTCAAGGTCAAAACGCTGCAATAATATGTCAATATATTTCGTTTGACACAAAGCCATTCCACCATCAACTTGCATAAACTGAATGCCCAAATAGTGATGCAAATGCCCCAAATCAGACATCTCAAATGAGGCATGCAAATCAGCCTTGAAATCAGCAATATGCTTCTCAATAGGACCAGTGAGCAGCATGTCGTCAACATAGACAACAATGATCAGAAGCACATCATTTTATAAGGTGCTTTCAGTTGGACTGTTCTCAAAAACATGTGCAACCAGATAGGCATGTATCTTCTCATACCAAGCACGTGGTGCTTGCTTTAAACCATATAATGCCTTCTTTAACCTGCAAACCTCATTTTCATGCCCTTTCTGCACAAAGCCACGGGGCTGAAAAACATACACTTCTTCATGCAAGTCACCATTCAGAAATGCTGTTTTAATGTCCAACTGATGTACATTAAAATCATGATGGGCTGCAAGTGCACAAATGCTCCGAACAGTAGTCATACGGCATGTAGGTGCAAAGGTCTCATCAAAATCAATGCCTCTTTCCTGCGCATAACCCTTTGCAACAAGCCTAGCCTTATACCTGTCAACTGTACTATCAGGTTTACGCTTCAGCTTGTATACCCACTTAGTGCCAATGGCCTTCTTGTGAGGAGGCAAGTCACATAAAGACCATGTACCATTCTTCATTATAGCATCATATTCAGATTGCATAGCAACCATCCAATTTTCTGAATTCTGTGCTTCATCAAAAGAAACAGGCTCATTCTCATCACAGAGATTAGACGCAGCCATAGCATAGCAATCTGATGCAAAGGAGAATCTATGAGAGCCTGAACGAGTACGATATGACAAAGGTGCATCTAATTTGTTGTCACGCAAAGTTTGCACCAGCCATTTTGGCATAGTTTTTGCCTCCTCAATATCAGCTCTCTCATGAACGAGTGCATCATGTAAATCTGCATAAAAAATGGAATGATCTACATCATCATATGAAACCTGCAAAGGCTGAGAAGTTGCCTCATTAGCACAAGCACTAGACTGTCCACCTGAAAAAAGAGGCATCAAAGTATCATACATGTCTTTAGAGCTAACAGATGTCTCCTTAGTACATGAAAGCAATGGCTGAATAGCATCTTCCACAAAGACAACATCACGGCTAACCAGAACGCGTTTAGTCTGTGGATGATACAGACGATAGCCTTTACTTTCAGAACTGTACCCAACAAAAATACATTTTATTGCCTTATCATCCAATTTTCTGCGATGTTGTTAAGGCACTAGTGCATATGTTAAACAACCAAAAACATGCAGATGAGCAACAGATGGCTTGCGGTCATGCCAAGCCTCATATGGAGTGATAGACTGCAGCGCTTTAGTGGGACACCTGTTTAGTACATATGATGCACACATGACAGCCTCAAGCTAGAAACTATGTGGTAAAGCTTGACTTTTGACCATGCACCTCGCCATCTCCATGAGTGACCTATTCTTTCGTTCAGCAACTCCATTCTGTTGAGGTGTATACGACACTGTACACCGGTGTTTTATCCCACGTTCAGCCACAAATGCATTAAAATCAGAAGACATATATTCCCCCCCTCGATCAGAACGGAGGGTGCCCATTTTACATGCTGACAGATTTTCAGCCAAAACCAAAGATGTTTTAAAGCACATGAACACTTCGGACTTCGCTTTGAGTGGACATACCCATGCATGCCTCGAAAAATCATCAATGAAAGTCAGGAAGTAAAAGTAATTTCCAAAAGAGGGTGTCTGCATAGGACCACAGACATCACTATGTACAAGCTTCAATTTCTGTGTAGCCCGAACTGAACCATCTTTTGGAAAGGAGGAACGCTTTATTTTGCCCAAAATACAGCCTTCATAAACATGTTTTCCAGGTGTCTCAAGTTTGGGCAAAGAGGACACCATTTCAGATTTCTGCAGGCGAAGCAAACTAGCAAAATTCAGATGACCAAAGCGTGCATGCCAAAGCTTTGCATCTGACATGGCCTGAGAATCATTTACTGCACATGCCAAATCATTTTCAGATCTTTCATAGTCTATGAGCTTATACAACCCACGACATAAAATGCAAGAAGCAATAATAACATCGCCATTTGACAGATCATGAACTGTACATTTGTCATCAACAAATTTCACAACCAAGCCAATCTTGGCTAATGCAGAAACTGATAACAGATTCTTCTTGATCCCTGGCACAAATAAAGCATCTAACAAAGTGAAAGAACTACCATCAGTAGTAGTCAAAATGATCTTACCAACTCCCATAACAGGATAAGAGGAGTTGTTGGCGCATGTAACAGTATTCCCTGTAGGGGAAGGCTCGAGTGAAGAGAAGTTTCGCTGTAAGGTAATATGTTTGGTCGCACCACTGTCAAAGTACAAAACATCTGAGTCTACTGCAGACATGCACTGCTCATGAGAAGATGGGTCAAAACTGCAAACAGTAGTGAATGCCGTTTCTTCTTCCTGCACAAGATTAGCAGACTTCGTTTTTGGTGTAGAGGCTTTTGCAACAACCATTTGAGCCTCTTTCTTCTTTGCCTCTTTTGCAGCCAGTTTTGGACAGTTCTTTATAATATGATCATTCCTTCTACAGTACTTACAAAACAATTTCTGCTTTTCTGATTTTTTCTCGTCTTTGTCTTGGTTCTTCGAATGTGTAGTATTTGCAGATTTCTGCTTACTAGTAGAAGAACTCGATTTTCCTTTTCCCCTCTGACTAGCCAGGAAAGCTTGATCTGCAACACGCACAATGGACCTGTTCTTCCTCGACTAATCTTCTTGCAAGAGAACAGAGGCTAACTCCTCAAATGACAAGGCAGTTGGATTGCCTTTCATCATCAACCGAAGAGTAGAAGCAAAACTCTGATATGAATCAGGAAGACCATTCAGAACGGTCTGCTCAAGTGAGCTATCTCGTATAACCTCATCAACAGAAATCAACTGATCCTTCAAGTCTTTGATCTTTGTTAGGAAACTGCCCATAGAATCACCTTCATTCATGTGGTCACTCTCCAACTGTTTTGGGAGGTAAGCAACACGAGCCTCATTCCTAGCTTCGTACAATGTGGTAAGTGTATCCCAAGCATCCTTAGTTGTTCTGCAAGAGCGAATATGAGGAATAATGGCACGTTTGACAGACAAAGCTATCAATGCATGTGCCTCGGCATCTCTGCCATCCCAATGAATCTGCTCTGCAGTAGGTGTAGCAGAAACAACAGCACGAACAGAAATCTGCACAATATCATCTTCGACACCATCTCTATCAGCTCCAGCACCTGTATTTGTAGTACTTGTTGTTACAGGTGTAAGAGGACGTCTTTCAACACCCTGCACAATGTTCCACAATCCTTTTGCAACCAATACATGTCGTATCATATAAGCCCATAAAGGTAGTTGGTACCATCCAACTTATCCTCAACAGCCAACATACGGAATACATCACTGCTTTCAACCATGGCCGGTGACTAAAATACCATGATGCAGAAAATTGATAGTATCTCAAAAAGTTGAAAAGAACTGCCAAGACTAATTATGCTAGACCTGTAGCAGACTTCGAGACGCTTATACTAGCGAACAGAAACTGGTATATACCTTTGGCACAAAAAGACGAAATAGCCTACACAAGCACTGCGATAGTGCGTTTGGAGGCCGAAACGAGCTCAACTCTGAAACACCCTGAGTATGCTCACCAAATTTCGTGCGAATCTAAGACTGCAAATGGAGGAGTGTCGACAATGCCCTAGATGAAGCAACGACTTTCTCTAATACCAATTGTTGGAGTTAGACGTCTCCGAAAGCACGCGAACAGCGCAAGGAGGAAGAAGAAGCTTGGAGCACAACACACAATACTGAATGTATTACTAGAGAATGTACAAAGATTAGTAGCCCATTAGGGCAATAGGCGTATATAGAAGCCGGGGAAAAAAACCTCCTAAAGAATGAAAAAATTGCCCCGGCGGTCCTAGTGTGTTCACACACATCACTCATAGGCCGATTTTGATCTCTAATAGACGTTAAAATGTCTTCTCTCTCTCTCTCGGGGGGAGATGGCATTGAGGTACACGGGTCCACTGTCCATATTCCTTTATACGCTGATGATATTGTATTGGTTTCAGAGTCTGCAGAAGGTCTACAGCATCATCTACACGGCCGAGATGACTTTTGCAGACACAGAGGGTTATCTGTGAACCTTGGTAAAACCAAGGTCTTGATCTTTCATACATCAGCACAGGTACGCAGACATAGTTTGTTCACAGCAGCAGGTGGACCGATCGAGGTGGTCGGATCATATGTTTACTTGGGGGTGACATTTACAGTAGCATCACGGGTCTTCTCTATGGCTCAGGCAGCCCGTGACCGCATCACACGTGGATACGCAGCACTAGCTTTGATGGAGAGACAGTGCCACCAGGCATATTTTCAAGAGCCCCGCACAAAGGGGTGCCTCTTTGACACTTTGGTTACACCAGCGCTCATGTATGGGGCAACCATATGGGGACCAGGATTAGCTACATCAGTATGGACATCATTAGAGAGGCCACAGATCCTCATGATTGCCAGACTTATCCGCAGCAAGCCTTCAGTACCACATGATATCATTAGAGCAGAGCTCGCTGCACCACCGATGCTAGTTGAGGCACTATTCAAGACAGTATCCCTATTACACAGACTTCGGAGCATGGATACAGAGCACATTGCTTATCGTGCTTTCGAGGCATCACGTGATACATACAGAGGACATGGGTGAGCCCTAGGGGTACATTGCCATCGAAAATGCTCTACTACCGCGAGCATTTTCTACATATATCGGGCACCGGCTTCATCGAGATTTCGAGATACATGCAGACCTACCTTCCCCACCACCTACGAGTCGTCATTGGGCAGCTCCGGGTTTCATCACATCAGCTTGAGATTGAGAGGGGTCGGTCCAGGGGAGTCCCCCGTGAGGAGAGGTGGTGCCCAGTATGCCAGACAAAGGTAGAGAGTGAGGAGCATTTTGTTATCAGATGTCCAGCATACTTAGACCTACGAGCACAGTTCCAGATCGAGGAGTCATTCCAGCTGTGCATGACTATGGGAGACCAGAGACGCTTGGGACGCATTCTCACGGCAGCATACGAGAGGCGAGAGCGGTCACTACAGCCCATACATCAGCCACGGGTGAGTACCCAGTAGACCATTACGCAGTTCTTTCAGCGAGTTGAGCTACATCAGAGAGGTCCA
Source organism: Ceratopteris richardii (assembly GCA_020310875.1). NCBI lineage: Eukaryota > Viridiplantae > Streptophyta > Polypodiopsida > Polypodiales > Pteridaceae > Ceratopteris > Ceratopteris richardii. The sequence goes on from CM035428.1 coordinate 7,770,060, forward strand.
TCTATAGGGCTCACGCTACACTAGGCAGCAGCACAGAGAGCACGGCGCCGACCACGCATGGGCGGATATCGTCGACCACGACTATATCAGGAGGATATCTCACGCATCAGGATTGCCTACGACCACATGATGGAGCATAGGCGTACCACCACCCCTTGGGTTGTCTTCCTTCAAGAGGCACTCAGACCACCACCGATGTACCACATACTACACCCACCTCCACCCATCACCAGTAGCTACGGCGTTTTACTCACATTTTGGATCCCCCCATGTATTAGGTGGCCACTATCTGCAGAGTCAGAGCCACGTCTCCCCACCCTTTTCCAGCCCTATATAGCTTTGTGTAGCGATATACTTTTTATTTCATTTTATCTTCTACACAGGGTTACTACACTTGTACATGGTTTTTGTCTCATAGGCCAAGTTTGGCCTCCAGAAGACGTTAATATGACTTTCTTTCTTTCTTTCTTTCTTTCTCTCTCTCTCTCTCTCTCTCTCTCTCTCTCTCTCTCTCTCTCCCCCCCCCCCCTCCCTCCCTCCCTCCCTCCCTCCCTCTCCCCATCTCCCCCTCCCCCCTCCCCCCCCCCCCCTCCCCCTCTCTCTCTCTCTCTCTCTCTCTCTCTCTCTCTCTCTCTCTCTCTCTCTCTCTCTCTCGCGGCACACCATGCATATCCCACCCCGCCACCATACCGCCACATTGGATATCCTCACGACCCACCTCTGCTCGATCCTCCACACATCCGCTACTCTCAGCTTCCCATACACCACCCAGAGCACCGCACATCCAACACGATTAGGGCATACACCCTAGAATAGGTGGTACGATAAGGAGTGTAGACGACTATATCGACAGCTCAGAACATAGAGTACTCTGGGATCCATCACTGAGAGGGAGGCACGACGCTGCTTTAAGGCACATTTTCAGGAGCCCCGGACTAAGGGCTGGCTACTTGATACTCTAGTGACACCCGCATTGATGTACGCAGCAGCAGTATGGGCACCAGGGATCACAGAGGCGATGTGGACGCGCATTGAATGGCCCAAGGTCACCATGATCTCACGCTTGCTCCGTAGTAAGCCCTCCGTTCCACACGACATTATACGAGCTGAGCTTGGCACGCCACCGATGCTAGTGGAGGCCCTCTTTCAGCTGGTGACCTTTATTCTGAGAGTCAGTGAGCTCCCCACTGGTCGACTCACCAGGCTTGCATTCAAAAGCTCTAGACATTTGGCAAAGACAGGGCATGAGAGAGTATGGTATGCACAGACCTACCGATGGTTAGCAGACCATGGCATGAGCATTACCGATCTCCCCACTTTTCAGTATGACCTCTCTTTCCCCTATATTACCCTCTCTCGTTCGGAGAGGAACAGGATCATCCGTCAGGACCTACTACAGATACACATCAGGGAGACATGGATAGCACCACGGGAGCCTCTTCCCACATAGAGGCAACACTATAGAGAGCACTTCGTGACTGTGACAACGGATGGTTTCATCCAAAGACCACGATACATGGATACATACATGGCTCCAGCAGAGAGAGTGGGCATTGGGCAGCTCAGAGTATCATCACACCGGCTCGAGATTGAGGTTGGGCGAGCGACACATACCCCCAGGGACGAGAGATTATGCAGGATATGCCGAGAGGAGGTGGAGGACGAGGAGCACTACACATGTAGATGCAAGGCATACGAGGACATCAGAGAGCTCCAACGCCCCCGTGCATACAGATTTTTTAGACCCACAACCACCCGAGGACCCAACTCGATGCACAGTGTCACATTACAGAGAGCAGAGGAGCTTAGACGACAGCGCCAACGACCGAGACCGCCACTCCGGAGAGCCAGTCTCCACGAGAGAGAGATTCAGGTGATTCATGCACGCCATGACATGGAGATACGGAGACGTCAGTAGCGCACTTCTGTCGATCTCGATGTGCATAGCATTTTGAGGATCGCCACGATGCCTTACCCACCGATGCACTATATCCTACACCCACTCGAGGCACTTAGAGCGATATGACACCACTGAGCCTCCCCTCCCTATGCATATCATATTTGTACATCACCTATTGAGCATATAGAGTGCATACCCATAGCACCCATACCCTTGATGCCAGCATTATCCGCTCCTTTTATATTCTGTTTTGTACCCACATTTTATTTTCCTTTTGGGATCACAGTGGATTGGATCATACTGATGTATATGTTTTGTCTCATAGGCTGATTTTGGTCTCTAATAGACGTTAAAATGTCTTTCTTTCTCTCTCTCTTTCTTTCTTTCTTTCTTTCTTTCTCTCTCTCTCTCTCTCTCTCTCCCTCCCTCTCCCTCCCTCTCCCTCCCTCCCCCCCTCTCTCTCTCTCATAGTGCCCATTCATAAGTAAGGTGATACTATCGATCCAGCTACATACCAGACGATCATGATTGGCCCTATATTAGCCAAGTTATATGGGGCGGTACTAGAGACAGAGTTGAGTACTCTCGTTGAGAGGAAGGGCATCAGGGCTTCAGAACAGGCAGGTTTCAGACGAGATTACTCTACCATTGACCACATCTTCACTCTGAGATGCCTGATCTACCAGGCAAGGGTGAGGAAGAGGAGATTATATTGTTGCTTTGTGGACTTCCGCAAAGCATTTGACACTATTCCCAGGGATCGACTCTTCAGACGATTAGTTGACATCGGAGCTCCGGAGGAGATGATATGGGGGATCTACGCCTTATACGAGAGAGTATCTAGTAGAGTCAGATGTCCAGGGGGCTTATCTGATCCACTTGCTAGCACTATCGGGGTGAAGCAAGGATGCCCTCTCTCACCCACCCTCTTTGGTCTTTACATTGATGAGATAGTGGACTTCATACAGCAGCAGGGGGGAGATGGCATTGAGGTACACGGGTCCACTGTCCATATTCTTTTATACGCTGATGATATTGTATTGGTTTCAGAGTCTGCAGAAGGTCTACATCATCATCTACACGGCCTAGATGACTTTTGCAGACACAGAGGGTTATCTGTGAACCTTGGTAAAACCAAGGTCTTGATCTTTCATACATCAGCACAAGTACGCAGACATAGTTTGTTCACAGCAGCAGGTGGACCGATCGAGGTGGTCGGATCATATGTTTACTTGGGGTTGACATTTACAGCAGCATCAGGGGTCTTCTCTATGGCTCAGGCAGCCCGTGACCGCATCACACGTGGGTACGCAGCACTAGCTTTGATGGAGAGACAATGCCACAAGGCATATTTTCAGGAGCCCCGCACAAAGGGGTGGCTCTTTGACACTTTGGTTACGCCAGCGCTCATGTATGGGGCAGCCATATGGGGACCAGGATTAGCTACATCAGTATGGACAGCATTAGAGAGGCCACAGATCCTCATGATTGCCAGACTTATCCGCAGCAAACCTTCAGTACCACATGATATCATTAGAGCAGAGCTCGTTGCACCACCGATGCTAGTTGAGGCACTATTCCAGACAATATGCCTATTACACAGACTTCGGAGCATGGATACAGAGCGCATTGCTTATCGTGCTTTCGAGCGTTGCATGACTATGGGAGACCAGAGACGCTTGGGACGCTTTCTCACAGCAACATACGAGAGGCGAGAGCGGTCACTACAGCCCATACATCAGCCACGGGTGAGTACCCAGCAGACCATTACCCAGTTCTTTCAGCAAGTTCAGCTACATCAGAGAGGTCCATCTATAGGGCTCACTCTCCACCAGGCAGAAGCACAGAGAGCACGGCGCCGACCACGCATGGGCGGATATCGTCGACCACGACTATATCATGAGGATATCTCACGCATCAGGATTGCCTACGACCACATGATGGAGCATAGGCGTACCACCACCCCCTGGGTTGTCTTCCTTCAGGAGGCACTCAGACCACCACCGATGTACCACATACTACACCCACCTCCACCCATCACCAGTAGCTAGGGCGTTTTACTTTTACTCACATTTTGGGATCCCCCATGTATTAGGTGGCCACTATCTGCAGAGTCAGAGCCACGTCTCCCCAGCCTTTTCTAGCCCTATATAGCTTTGTGTAGCGATATACTTTTTTATTTCACTTTATCTTCTACACAGGGTTACTACACTTGTACATGGTTTTTGTCTCATAGGCCAAGTTTGGCCTCCATAAGACGTTATTATGACTTTCTTTCTTTCTTTCTCTCTCTCTCTCTCTCTCTCACTAGAGATTTAGAGTCACAGAGATTCTCTCCTCCAGCCTACTGAAGCTTCCCACACACGAGGGAGACAGAGTAAGCTCACTGACTTCTTCATTGCACGACATGCAGTAGCCCTCCCCCCCTTAGTTCACACATCGAGAGGGGTGACTCTTCAGTAGGCTCAGACCTCTCGAGCTAGGAGACGACCTTGTGCTATAGGATATCGGGCCCTCAGACTTCATAGACACCAGATTGCAGACATTTAGGCTCGTGACCATCGCGCCATGGAGGAGAGACGATCCCAGATGATGGCGGATCCCGCTGCAGCCATCAGGGCGGCCTTGACTCCACCTCCACCCATGTACCACATATTACACCCGCCCACCAGTACAGGATGGAGCTAGTTAGTCATTCAGATGCATTATCATGCTTGTACTACCCTTTTGCATATAGGCTATAGATATAGCACTTCATTCACCATCCCCCCCTCCCACTTTCATGGGTATCTCTACATGCATGCTACACAGATCTATATCAGCCTTGCCAGCTTTTCTTTCAGCACTTTTATCTTTTTCCGATTGACAGAAGAAACACCCATGTACATTGATTTGTCTCATAGGCCGAGTTCGGCCTCCTAATAGACGTAAAAACACTTTCTTTCTTTCTTTCTTTCTTTCTCTCTCTCTCTCTCTCTCTCTCTCTCTCTCTCTCTCCTGTCGAGGTTGTCAAAAAGAACCTTCGACAGGAGGCAAAGAAGAACAACCACCATGAGGAGATCCACATAGTGCATACCACCATTGAGGAGGAGCGGATGCGACAGGCCCGCAGGCTCAATGTTCGCGTCTCCGGCCTCACAGAGACAGACGGATCACCAGAGAAGGACGGGCGTCGCTTGTGCACATTACTTGGATGCTGCGCGGATGAGCCTCTCCCTTTCACCAGAGTATGGAGAGCAGGACGGGATACCACACGGAGCAGAGCACAATCCTTCAGTTCTCAGATGACGCCAGGAGGAGAGACTTTCTCAGACGACGGGCGGTACTACGCACTACACCGGGCACCCCCATCTATTTGGATGACGACCTCACACGGATGCAGGTAGAGCACAGACGGGCATGCATGCCACGTGTCCTCCAGGCCAGACGAGAGGGACATCGTGCCCTCTACAGAGAGGGTCGGATCATCATTGATGGACGGCCCATTGACTAGGGATTTGCGGCCTATGAGACAGCACACCAGGAAGTGCACATTGAAGTCTGGAACTGCAATGGATCTTTATGGACACATCCAAGGCGCCTCGAGGAGGTGATGGAGGGCAGAGACATTATCTTCTTGACAGAGACACACGAGAGCCTGGGGAGGAGCCTACCGAGGATTGAGGGCTATATGTGGGAGTCAGCTCACCGCCGCCAGATGAGACAGCACACCACACGGGGATCAGGAGGAGTAGCCGTGCTCTATAGACAGTCGTTACAGCACAGGGTACAGGTGGTAGCCAGAGACCCAGAGGCACGTTTCATGTGGATACGCTTACAGCTATCAGAGGAGAGAGCAGCGTACTTCGCCGTATGCTATATTGCACCCATTGGTTCACGCTTCACACATTCCCCTGAGAAGCTATCAGGAGGGGAGGGACCAGACACCACATCGCCATATGACTGCCTCAGTGACACGATTATGGAGTATACCGGGATGGGTGAAGTCTTCCTTGTAGGAGACTTCAATGCCCGCACTCAGAGCCACCAGTGTGATATCTACGACTTTGACGACCCTGAGATGCTTCGTACCATAGAGGACATGCCTACACTCAGAGCCACAGCCGACACCGCCACACCCACCTTATATGGCCGACACTTACTCCAGATGGGAGCAGCACACCGTCTGGTTATATATAATGGGATGGAGAGCTGGCCCACCTCGCGCGGTCTCACATGCATTCCACCCACGACACCACAGGGGGGCAGTGTAGTAGACTATGTTATCGGACCTCCGGAGGCGACACATCTCATCACCTCATTCACTATCCCACCCTTACCGATTGGAGCTGATCACGCATATCTTGCCCTATCCATTCACGGCTCACCATGCATACCCCACCCCGTCACCATACAGCCACGAGCCCGTACCACCATTCACTTTAGACATGAGCTAGCACATATCTATAGCTCCCATGTTCGAGAGCGCATCTACTCCCTTGATCCCTCTGCCTCCTTGGACACCCTCACCGCCCACTTCTCCTCGATCCTCCATACATCCGCTACTCTCAGCTTCCCATACACCACCCACAGCACTGCACATCCGACACGGCTGGGGCATACACCCCAGAATAGATGGTACGATGAGGAGTGTAGGCGACTATACCGACATCTCAGAGCACAGAGTATCTTGGGATCCATCACACAGAGGGAGGCACGACGACAGATGCGAGCCCTCACACGCCGGAAGCGGCGAGCTTTCGAGGAGCGACAGGAGGCAGAGTTGATCGACCTTCTCATGAGTAGGGATTGTGCCACCGCGTGGAGGGCACTACGTGAGCCACGTCCACCTACACCCATAGCAGATCCTTCGACCTGGCACACCTACGCCCAGAGGTTATATGACGTCCCAGGACAGCCACCATTACTGATTCCTTCCACACCGCGTCCGGTGATATCCACCCTCTTCACAGCAGGCATGGTACGACAGGCCATCCATAGGCTACAGCATGGCCGTTCTGGAGACCACACGGGGCTACAGGGAGAGCACTTTATATACGCAGCAGATGTAGTTTCCCACTTGATCGCCCATCTCTTCAACCGTGCTTTGGTTGCGCGATTACCCGACTCATGGACTATGCATACCATTACGCCTATCCATAAGTCCGGCGATATGATGGACCCAGGGAACTACAGGACTATTATGATAGGCCATATCCTGGCCAAGATCTATGGGGCAGTACTAGAGGCAGAGCTCAGTACACACACCGAGGCAGCGGGGATCAGAGAACCCGGCCAGGCAGGCTTCCGCCGCACTTTCTCCACCATCGACCACATCTTCGTGCTTCGTTGCTTGATTGAGAGCGCGAAGGTGAGGAAGCAGAGACTATATTGTTGCTTTGTGGATTTCCGCAAAGCCTTCGACATGGTCCCTCGAGAGAGACTACTACGGAGGCTCCAGGAGCTACAGCTTCCATCTGTCATGCTATGGGCCATCCACGCTTTGTATGCACGAGTCACAAGCAGGGTACGCTGCCCCGGCGGTCTATCAGACAGCCTTGTTAGCACCATTGGTGTGAAACAAGGTTGCCCTCTCTCACCCACTTTCTTCGGTCTCTACATCGACGAGATCACGGAGTATATACAGCGAGCAGGTGGGCGAGGAGGAGACCTTGGAGGTACGCCAGTACATATCCTATTATATGCTGATGACATTGTCCTGCTCTCAGAGTCACAGGAGGGGTTGCAGTCACATTTACAGGCGCTCGATACCTTTTGCATGGAGAGAGGACTCACAGTGAACCTTGGCAAGACCAAGGTCATGATCTTCCATACCTCCAGGACAGTACGCCATCGCGCCTCTTTCATAGAAGCTGGAGGACAGATAAAGGTAGTGGACTCCTACGTCTACCTAGGTATCACCTTCTCGGGCAGCACAGGGGTATTCTCCATGGCACAGGCTGCGAGAGATAGATTGACGCGAGGTTATGCGGCACTTGCAGGATTGGAGAGACGCTGCTTTCAGACACATTTTCAGGAGCCCCGGACTAAGGGGTGGCTCTTTGACACTCTAGTGACACCCGCATTGATGTACGCAGCAGCAGTATGGCACCAGGGATCACAGAGGCGATGTGGACGCAGATTGAGAGGCCCCAGATCACCATGATATCACGCTTGCTGCGCACCAAGCCCTCCGTTCCACATGACATTATACGAGCTGAGCTTGGCACACCACCGATGCTAGTGGAGGCCCTCTTCAAGTTGGTGACCTTTATTCTGAGAGTCAGAGAGCTCCCCACTAGCCGACTCACCAGGCTTGCATTTGAGAGCTCTAGACATTTGGCAGAGACAGGGCATGAGAGAGTATGGTATGCACAGACTTACCGATGGTTAGCAGACCATGGCATGAGCATTACGGATCTCCCCCTTTTCAGTATGACCTCTCTTCCCCCCACATTACCCTCTCTCGTTCGGAGAGGAATAGGATCATCCGTCAGGACCTACTACAGATACACATCAGGGAGACATGGATAGCACCACGGGAGCCTCTTCCCACAAAGAGGCAACACTACAGAGAGCACTTCCTGACTCTGACAGCGGATGGTTTCATTCAAAGACCACGATACATGGATACATATATGGCACCAGCTGAGAGATTGGCCATTGGGCAGCTCAGAGTATCATCACACCAGCTCGAGATTAAGATTGGGCGAGCCACACATACCCCCAGGGGTGAGCGATTATGCAGGATATGTACAGAGGAGGTGGAGGACGAGGAGCACTACACATGTAGATGCCAGGCATATGAGGACATCAGAGACTGCTACCCACAGCTCTTCAGGGGGCCTAGAGAGATCAGGGCTTTATTGGGGACAGAGGACCAGCGCCCTCTAGGTCGTTTCCTAGTAGAGCTCCAGCACCGTCGCGCATCACTCCTCCAGCAGCAGATGGAGATACACCTGACCCCCCCCCCCTCAGACTTATATTACAGATTTTTTCAGACCCACATACACTCGAGGGGCCAGCTCGATGCGGGGTGTCACATTACACAGAGCAGAGGAGCTTAGACGACAGCGTCGACGACCGAGACCACTTGTCCGGAGAGCTCATCCACATCAGAGAGAGATTCAGGCGATTCACGCACGCCATGACATGGAGATACAGAGACGTCAGCAGCGCACCCCTATCGATTTGGACGCCCAGAGCATTTTGAGGATCGCCATGATGCCTTACCCACCGATGCATTATATCCTACACCCACTCCAAGCATTTAGGGGGTTGTGATACCATCCAGCCTCCCCTCCCTATGCATATCATATTTGTATCTCACCCATTGAGCATATAGAGCGCATACCCATAGCACCCCACACCCTTGATACCAGCTACTATCCCTCCTTTTATACCCGTTTGCAGTACTCACACTTTATTTTCGTTTTGGATCACAGTGGATTGGATCATACTGATGTATATGTTTTGTCTCATAGGCCGATTTTGGCCTCTAATAGACGTTAAAAAGTCTTTCTTCTTTCTTTCTTTCTTTCTTTCTCTCTCTCTGCTCAGATGGATGGGTCGAGGTTGTCAAAAAGAACCTTCGACAGGAGGCAAACAAGAACCACCACCATGAGGAGATCCACATAGTGCATACTACCATTGAGGAGGAGCGGATGCGACAGGCCCGCAGGCTCAATGTTCGAGTCTCCGGCCTCACAGAGACAGACGGATCATCAGAGCAGGACGGGCGTCGCTTGTGCACATTACTTGGATACCGCGCGGATGAGCCTCTCCCTTTCACCAGAGTATGGAGAGTAGGACGGGACACAACACGGAGCAGAGCACTTATCCTTCAGTTCTCAGATGAGGCCAGGAGGAGAGACTTTCTCAGACGACGGGCGGTACTACGCACTACACCGGGCACCCCCATCTATTTGGATGACGACCTCACACGGATGCAGGTAGAGCACAGACGGGCATGCATGCCACGTGTCCTCCAGGCAAGACGAGAGAGACATCGTGCCCTCTACAGAGACGGTCGGATCATCATTGATGGACGGCCCATTGACTAGGGATTCGCGGCCTATGAGACAGCACAGCAGGAGGTGCACATTGCAGTCTGGAACTGCAATGGATCTTTATGGACACATCCAGGGCGCCTCGAGGAGGTGATGGAGGGCAGAGACATTATCTTCTTGACAGAAACACACGAGAGCCCGGGGAGGAGCCTACCGAGGATTGAGGGCTATATGTGGGAGTCAACTCACCGCCGCCAGATGAGACAGCACACCACACGAGGATCAGGAGGAGTAGCCGTGCTCTATAGACAGTCGTTACAGCACAGGGTACAGGTGGTAGCGAGAGACCCAGAGGCACGTTTCATGTGGATACGCTTGCAGCTATCAGAGGAGAGAGCAGCGTACTTCGCCGTATGCTATATTGCACCCATTGGTTCACGCTTCACACATTCCCCTGAGCAGCTATCAGGAGGGGAGGGACCAGACACCACATCACCATATGACTGCCTCAGTGACACGATTATGGAGTATACCGGGATGGGTGAAGTCTTCCTTGTAGGAGAGTTCAATGCCCGCACTCAGAGCCACCAGTGTGATATCTACGACTTTGACGACCCTGAGATGCTTCGTACCATAGAGGACATGCCTACACTCAGAACCTCAACCGACACCGCCACACCCACCTTATATGGCCGACACTTACTCCAGATGGGAGCAGCACACCGTCTCGTTATATATAATGGGATGGGGAGCTGCCCCACCTCGCGCGGTCTCACCTGCATTCCACCCACGACACCACAGGGGGGCAGTGTGGTAGACTATGTTATCGGACCCCCGGAGGCGACACATCTGATCACCTCATTCACTATCCCACCCTTACCGATTGGACCTCATCACGCATATTTTGCCCTATCCATTCGCGGCTCACCATGCATACCCCACCCCGTCACCATACAGCCACGAGCCCGTACCACCATTCACTTTAGACATGAGCTAGCACATATCTATAGCTCCCATGTTCGAGAGCGCATCTACTCCCTTGATCCCTCTGCCTCCTTGGACACCCTCACCGCCCACTTCTCCTCGATCCTCCATACATCCACTACTCTCAGCTTCCCATACACCACCCACAACACTACACATCCGACACGGCTGGGGCATACACCCCAGAATAGATGGTACGATGAGGAGTGTAGGCGACTATACCGACATCTCAGAGCACAGAGTATCTTGGGATCCATCACAAAGAGGGAGGCACGACGACAGATGCGAGCCCTCACATGCCGGAAGCGGCGAGCTTTCGAGGAGCGACAGGAGGCAGAGTTGATCGACCTTCTCATGAGTAGGGATTGTGCCACCGCGTGGAGGGCACTACGTGAGCCACGTCCACCTACACCCATAGCAGATCCTTCGACTCGGCACACCTACGCCCACAGGTTATATGACGTCCAAGGACAGCCACCATTACCGATTCCTTCCACACCGCGTCCGGTGATATCCACCCTCTTCACAGCAGGCATGGTACGACAGGCCATCGATAGGCTACACCATGGCCGTTCAGCAGACCACACGGGGCTACAGGGAGAGCACTTTATATACGCTGCAGATGTAGTTTCCCACTTGATCGCCCATCTCTTCAACCGTGCTTTGGTTGAGGAATTACCCGACTCATGGACTATGCATACCATTACGCCTATCCATAAGTCCGGCGAGATGATGGACCCAGGGAACTACAGGACTATTATGATAGGCCATATCCTGGCCAAGATCTATGGGGAAGTACTAGAGGCAGAGCTCAGTACACACGCTGAGGCAGCGAGGATCAGAGCACCCAGCCAGGGAGGCTTCCGCCGCACTTTCTCCACCATTGACCACATCTTTGTGCTTCGTTGCTTGATTGAGAGCGCGAAGGCGAGGAAGCAGAGACTATACTGTTGCTTTGTGGATTTCCGCAAAGCCTTCAACATGGTCCCTCGAGAGAGACTACTACGGAGGCTCAAGGAGTTACAGCTTCCATCAGACATGCTATGGGCCATCCACGCTTTGTATGCACGAGTCACAGGCAGGGTACGCTGCCCCGGCGGTCTATCAGACAACCTTGTTAGCACCATTGGTGTGAAACAAGGTTGCCCTCTCTCACCCACTCTCTTCGGTCTCTACATCGATGAGATCACGGAGTATATACAGCGAGCAGGAGGGCGAGGAGGAGACCTTGGAGGTACGCCAGTACATATCCTATTATATGCTGATGACATTGTCCTGCTCTCAGAGTCACAGGAGGGGTTGAAGTCACATTTACAGGCGCTCGATACCTTTTGCATGGAGAGAGTAGTCACAGTGAACCTTGGCAAGACCAAGGTCATGATCTTCCATACCTCCAGGACAGTACGCCATCGCGCCTCTTTCACAGCAGCTCGAGGACAGATAGAGGTGGTGGACTCCTACGTCTACCTAGGTATCACCTTCTCGGGCAGCACAGAGGTATTCTCCATGGCACAGGCTGCGAGAGATAGATTGACGTGAGGTTATGCGGCACTTACAGGATTGGAGAGACGCTACTTTCAGACACATTTTCAGGAACCCCGGACTAAGGGGTGGCTCTTTGACACTCTAGTGACACCCGCATTGATGTACGCAGCAGCAGTATGGGCACGAGGGATCACAGAGGCGATGTGGACGCAGATTGAGAGGCCCCAGATCACCATGATATCACGCTTGCTGCGGAGCAAGCCCTCCGTTCCACATGACATTATACGAGCTGAGCTTGGCACACCACCGATGCTAGTGGAGGCCCTCTTCCAGTTGGTGACCTTTATTCTGAGAGTCAGAGAGCTCCCCACTAGCCGACTCACCAGGCTTGCATTTGAGAGCTCTAGACATTTGGCAGAGACAGGGCATGAGAGAGTATGGTATGCACATACTTACCGATGGTTAGCAGACCATGGCATGAGCATTACGGATCTCCCCCCTTTTCGGTATGACCTCTCTTCCCCCTACATTACCCTCTCTCGTTCGGAGAGGAATAGGATCATCCGTGAGGACCTACTACACATACACGTCAGGGAGACATGGATAGCACCACGGGAGCCTCTTCCCACAAAGAGGCAACACTACAGAGAGCACTTCCTGACTCTGAAAGCGGATGGTTTCATTCAGAGACCACGATACATGGATACATATATGGCACCAGCTGAGAGAGTGGCCATTGGGCAGCTCAGAGTATCATCACACAAGCTCGAGATTGAGATTGGGCGAGCCACACATACCCCTAGGGGTGAGCGATTATGCAGGATATGTAGAGAGGAGGTGGAGGACGAGGAGCACTACACATGTAGATGCAAGGCATATGAGGACATCAGAGACCGCTACCCACAACTCTTCAGGGGGCCTAGAGAGATTAGGGCTTTATTGGGGACAGAGGACCAGCGCCCTCTAGGTCGTTTCCTAGTAGAGCTCCAGCACCGTTGCGCATCACTCCTCCAGCAGCAGATGGAGATACACCTAACCCCCCCCCTCAGACTTATATTACAGATCTTTTCAGACCCACATACACTCGAGGCCCCAGCTCGATGCGGGGTGTCACATTACACAGAGCAGAGGAGCTTAGACGACAGCGTCGACGACCGAGACCTCTTGTCCGGAGAGCTCGTCCACATCAGAGAGAGATTCAGGCGATTCACGCACGCCATGACATGGAGATACGGAGACGTCAGCAGCGCACCCCTATCGATTTGGACGTTCAGAGCATTTTGAGGATCGCCATGATGCCTTACCCACCGATGCATTATATCCTACACCCACTCCAGGCATTTAGGGGGTTGTGATACCATCGAGCCTCCCCTCCCTATGCATATCATATTTGTATCTCACCCATTGAGCATATAGAGTGCATACCCATAGCACCCCACACCCTTGATGCGAGCTACTATCCCTCCTTTTATACCCGTTCGCAGTACTCACACTTTATTTTCGTTTTGGATCACAGTGGATTGGATCATACTGATGTATATGTTTTGTCTCATAGGCCGATTTTGGCCTCTAATAGACGTTAAAAAGTCTTTCTTTCTTTCTTTCTTTCTCTCTCTCTCTCTCTCTCTCTCTCTCTCTCTCTCTCTCTCTCTCTCTCTCTCTCTCTCTCTCTCTCTCTCTCTCTCTCTCTCTCTCTCTCTCTCTCTCTCTCTCTCTCTCTCTCTCTCCCCCCCTCTACCCGAGCCCTAATCCTAAGCCTTGAAATGGCTCCCATGGAACGGAAGGAAGTGGACGACCTTATCGCTAAAGCTCTCAAAGAGGCCAAAAAGGAAGAAGGCCGAAACCTCAATATGGAGATACGAAAGATGATGGAAAAGTTCAAAGGACTCGAAGAACAAGTAATGAATAAAGTCAAAAGACTAGAAGAACAAGTGAAGACTCTCACAGAAGAAAGAGACCATTGGAGGACAGCTTATGAGCACATGAAAGAAGAGGGGGAGATCTCCAACTTGGAGATACTCAAGGAAGAAATAAAGAAGGAAATCAAAAGAGGTAGAATCTACTCGAGAGTCATGGGTGGAAGTAGTACACAAAAGGGTTAAGAAGGAAGTTAGGGAAGACGTGCAGAAAGAAGAGCTCACACGAGTCCACAATACACTTGAGGAGGAGAGGCTTCCACACACTCGAAGACTTCACATTCGGATTACAGGCCTACCCGAAGGGGTATCACCAGAGGCAGACGCCACTGACATTTGCCATCGACTTGGATACGAGAGCATGCCTTACACAGACGCATGGAGGGTTGGGAGGGATACATCACGTTTGCGAGCACTCATCCTCAAGATGAGTTCGGAGGAGGCACGGACCGCCTTTTTTAGACGTCGATCGATACTACGTGGACTACCCGGCGGCACCCTCTACATGGACGAGGACCTCACGCGTATGCAGGTGGCACACCGACGCGCTTGCATGCCACAGATACTCCAGGCACGTCGAGAGGGGAGGAAGGCCTTTTACCGTGATGGTAAGGTCTTCATAGATGGACACCCTATCAAATAGGGCCATGCGGCCTATGAGACATCACTACACAAGGAGACACCACTCAGAGGAGCACTTCCAGAGGAGCAGTGTGGAACTGCAACGGGGCACTCTGGATGCGACCAGACAGAGTCGAGGAGATCCTCGCATCACATGACTTTGCGTGCATCACAGAGACACACGAGAGCCTAGAGAGAGGTCTACCACGCATTGCAGGCTTTCATTGGGAATCTGCATTCACGACTACGACGAGACAGAGTACAGCGCAAGGATCGGGAGGAGTGGCCATCGTATTTCGACAGGAGATACAGAGCCGGATGCATATTATAGGTAGAGATGAGGAGGCACGATACATGTGGGTTCGCATAGAGATAGCACAAGGGAGCTCGATTTACATTGCTATATGCTACTTCCCACCAGGCGGATCTCAATACACAGGACAGGATCTGGGGGACCGATCCGAGATAGAGACTCACCATACACAGCACTTTCAGAAGAGATACTACATTACAGCACACTTGGTGAAGTCTTCCTTATGGGGGACTTCAATGGCCGCACTCAGTCGCATCAGTGCGAGGCATATGACATGGATCACCCGCATCTCATGAGGGCCAGAGACCCGGTTGAGATTACCACAAGAAGAGTATCGGCAGATACAGGTTAGGACACCACCGACTATGGCAGACATCTACTCGAGCTAGGCAGTCGGCATCATCTCGTTATATATAACGGGATGAATCGGTGGCCAGGTTCAGGCGGATTTACTTGCTTCCCTCACGGGGGAGGTGAGAGCACAGTCGACTACATTTTGGGTACTACCTCTCGAGCTTCACTCATCCCTTCACTTAGTATTGGACGACGCCCACTCGGTGCTGACCACACATTTATTACAGTCACACTCTCATCTCCAATTCCATTGGACCCTCTCTCACCCACTGAGATACATACCACGATACACTTCACACACGAGCTCTCACACGTTTATGCACACTATTTACACACCGGCCTACTCTCCCTCGATCCATTCTCACCTTTGGACACACTTACATCACATATCACCTCCATCCTACAGGACTCAGCTCTCCGCAGCTTCCCACACTGCACACATATGCACCCTCCACGCACAGGATCCATGCCCCAGAACCGTTGGTATGATGCAGACTGTCGTGAGCTGCGGAAGCACCTACGGATTTTAGAGCATAGAGGAGATATTACACACACACAGGCACAACGTCGCATGCAGAGCCTTACTCGCCGCAAACGGCGAGATTGGAAGGAGAGACAGTATTGGGATATTTACCATTTGCTCATGAGTCGAGACAGTGTAGTGGCATGGCGACATTTGAGAGAGAGGAGACAACAGATACCTATCCAAGACCCGAGCACTTGGCATAGCTATGCACGGAGCCTATACGAGATCCCAGACCAGCCTCCCATTCCCAGACCGCAGAGCCCACGTCCTACTACCTCTGACTTCTTCACACCCACTATGGTGGGACGCGCTATTGCCTGGGTGCAGCATGGCAGGGCCCATGATCATTTCGGTTTACACACAGAGCACCTCATCTATGGAGGCACGACTCTCGCACCGGTCATTGCCCATCTCTTCAACGGTGCATTGGTTGAAGGGTTCCCAGACTCATGGATTGAGCACACCATAGTGCCCATTCATAAGTCAGGTGATACTATGGATCCAGCTACATACCGGACGATCATGATTGGCCCTATATTGGCCAAGTTATATGGGGCGGTACTAGAGACAGAGTTGAGTACTCTCGCTAGAGGAAGGGCATCAGGGCTCCAAGACAGGCAGGTTTCAGACGAGATTACTCTACCATTGACCACATCTTCACTCTGAGATGCCTGATCGACCAGGCCAAGGTGAGGAAGAGGAGATTATATTGTTGCTTTGTGGACTTCCGCAAAGCATTTGACACTGTTCCCAGGGATCGACTCTTCAGACGACTACTTGACATCGGAGCTCCGGAGGAGATGATATGGGGGATCTACGCCTTATACGAGGAGTATCTGGTAGAGTCAGATGTCCTCGGGGCTTATCTAATCCACTTGCTAGCACTATCGCGGTGAAGCAAGGATGCCCTCTCTCACCCACCCTCTTTGGTCTCTACATTGATGAGATTGTGGACTTCATACAGCAGTAGGGGGGAGATGGCATTGAGGTACACGGGTCCACTGTCCATATTCTTTTATACGCTGATGATATTGTATTGGTTTCAGAGTTTGCAGAAGGTCTACAGCATCATCTACACGGCCTAGATGACTTTTGCAGACACAGAGGGTTATCTGTGAGCCTTGGTAAAACCAAGGTCTTGATCTTTCAGCAGCATCAGGGGTCTTCTCTCTGGCTCAGGCAGCCCGTGACCGCATCACACGTGGATATGCAGCACTAGCTTTGATGGAGAGACAGTGCCACCAGGCATATTTTCAGGAGCCCCGCACAAAGGGGTGCCTCTTTGACACTTTGGTTACGCCAGCGCTCATGTATGGGGCAACCATATGGGGACCAGGATTAGCTACATCAGTATGGACAGCATTAGAGAGGCCACAGATCCTCATGATTGCCAGACTTATCCGCAGCAAGCCTTCAGTACCACATGATATCATTAGAGCAGAGCTCGCTGCACCACCGATGCTAGTTGAGGCACTATTCCAGACAGTATGCCTATTACACAGACTTCGGAGCATGGATACAGAGCGCATTGCTTATCGTGCTTTCGAGGCATCACGTGATATGGCATTAGCAGGCGACACCTCCTCATGGTATGCACAGACACGAGACTGGCTTGCCCACCATGGCTTTGACATAGACAGGCTACCACCACTACAGTACGACTCTCAGGACACCCACCTACTCGCTCTCTCATCAAGAGAGGAATAGGATCATTCGTCAGGAGATATGGCATACATACATACAGAGGACATGGGTGAGCCCTAGGGGTACATTGCCACCGAAAATGCTCTACTACCGCGAGCATTTTCTACATATATCGGGCACGGGCTTCATCGAGATTCCGAGATACATGCAGACACTACGAGTCGTCATTGGGCAGCTCCGGGTTTCATCACATCAGCTCGAGATTGAGAGGGGTCGGTCCAGGGGAGTCCCCCGTGAGGAGAGGTGGTGCCCAGTATGCCAGACAGAGGTAGAGAGTGAGGAGCATTTTGTTATCAGATGTCCAGCATACTTAGACCTACGAGCACAGTTCCAGATCGAGGAGTCATTCCAGCTGTGCATGACTATGGGAGACCAGAGACGATTGGGACGCTTTCTCACAGCAGCATACGAGAGGCGAGAGCGGTCACTACAGCCCATACATCAGCCACGGTGAGTACCCAGCAGACCATTACACAGTTCTTTCAGCGAGTTGAGCTACATCAGAGAGGTCCATCTATAGGGCTCACGCTACACTAGGCAGCAGCACAAAGAGCACGGCGCCGACCACGCATGGGCGGATATCGTCGACCACGACTATATCAGGAGGATATCTCACGCATCAGGATTGCCTACGACCACATGATGGAGCATAGGCGTACCACCACCCCATGGGTTGTCTTCCTTCAAGAGGCACTCAGATCACCACCGATGTACCACATACTACACCCACCTCCACCCATCACTAGTAGCTAGGGCGTTTTACTCACATTTTGGATCCCCCCAAGTATTAGGTGGCCACTATCTGCAGAGTCAGAGCCACGTCTCCCCAGCTTTTTCCAGCCCTATATAGCTTTGTGTAGCAATATACTTTTTATTTCATTTTATCTTCTACACAGGGTTACTACACTTGTACATGGTTTTTGTCTCATAGGCCAAGTTTGGCCTCTAGAAGACGTTAATATGACTTTCTTTCTTTCTTTCTTTGTCTCTCTCTCTCCCCCCCTCCCCCTCCCCCTCCCTGTCCCCCCTCTCTCTCTCTCTCTCTCTCTCTCTCTCTCTCTCTCTCTCTCTCTCTCTCTCTCTCTCTCTCTCTCTCTCTCTCTCTCTCTCTCTCTCTCTCTCTCTCTCTCTCTCTCTCTCTCTCTCTCTCTCTCTCTCTCTCGTAGACCTAGATCCACTCATCGTCAGATCTGAACCGTGCCGCCTCTCATTTCGTGCGCCATCGCCTCTTCCATCCCTCTTTTTAGGGTTTCGAGCCACTCCCACCCTTGCTCCATCGCGCATAGGGCACGCTCCCATCTTCATCGCAAGTCTTTGGGCTCAACACACTCAGCATCTTTTTCTCATCTTCGAATGCAATGAGCGTTACGGCTAAGAAGGACGATTTGATGAAAATGGAGGACAAACTGACCATAGCTATCAAAGAAAACAAGAAGATGGTGGACTCCACTATCATGGCCATCATCAACCGCCTCTCAAAGCTCGAGAAAGAAGTAGAAACATATCACAAAGAGAGGGAAGCATGGCAGAAAGAGAAAGAAGAGTGTGAGAGGGAGAGAAACAAAGAAAAAGAAGAATGGACTAAGGAAAGGGCAAACATGAAAGAAGAATTGGAGCTCATCAAAGCTTCAATGGTCTCTCTCACACCCGAAGAGGGAGAGATTCATATGAACACGAAAGAAGCTTTAAAAGAAGAACTCACCAAAGCTTTGACCACGAGCATGGAAAACAAATTAAAAGCCACCAAAGAAGGATGGATCGACATAGTGAGAAAGAACATCAAAAAAGAAGCCAAAGAGGAAGCACAAAAGGAAGAAGCACTCATCGTGCACACCACCATTGAAGAAGAAAAGATGAGACATGCCCCTCGTCTCAATGTACGCATCACGGGTATTGTAGAAAAAGAAGGCTCTACACCGGAGTCCGACGGGAAGACACTATGCAGGATGCTCGGCTACAAAGAGGACTCCCCTCCATTTATCAAGTCTTGGAGAACGGGACGAGACCCCACAAAGAAGAGAGCTCTCATTCTACACTTCCCTTCAGAAGATGTAAGATCTACTTTCCTACGTAAGAGGGTGATTCTGCGAGCACTTGATGGCCCCCCCATCTACCTTGATGATGATCTCACACCCATGCAAGTAGCACACCGCCGTGCATGCATGCAGAGAGTACACCAAGCTCGCAAAGAAGGAAAGAAGGCTTCATATAGAGATGGTCGTGTCATCATTGATGGCAAGGCCATCCCATAGGGATTCGCGGCCTGTGAGACACTCGAGGAGATACACCTTGCAGTTTGGAACTGCAATGGAGACCTATGGACACACCCAGAGAGGTTGGAAGAGGTGCGCAAAGGCAAAGACATCATTATGCTCACAGAGACACATGAGAGCCCGGACCAGGGCCTACCTCGAGTCACGGTTTCCAGTGGGAGTCCACATACAGAGAGTGTACACGTCAGCATACCACCAGAGAATCAGGAGGAGTAGCCATACTCTTCAGAGATGGACTTCAAAGCAGGATACAGATAGTCACACCTGACTCACAGGCCAGATATCTTTGGATTCGACTCCAGCTCTCACAGGAGCGGATCATCTTCATAGCTTTATGCTACTTTGCTCCCTCTAGCTCGCGATTCGCTATCATAGATCGAGAGAAGGACTCACCATACACTTGCTTGTCAGAAGAGATTACAGAGTACTCTGCACTAGGGGAAGTCTTCCTTATGGGAGACTTCAATGCCAGGACAGGCAATGATCAGTGTGAGATATTTGACCCAGAAGACCCACAGATACTACGTACCATAGAGGATGAGTCTACAACTCGAGCTTCAGCTGACTCTACACACACTCATTATGGCACTCACTTACTCAGACTAGGCTCTCGACATAATCTCGTTATCTATAACGGGATGGCTCAGTGGCCTACCTCAGGAGGATTGACATGCATGCCACACTCAGTCACAGATGGAAGGGGAAGTTCAGTAGATTACGTCATGGGATCTAGAGAGGCCATTCACCTACTTACCTCATTCACCATCCCACCTATACCCATTGGGGCCGATCACGCATACCTCGCTCTCTCCCTCAAGGGAGACACCCCTACATGCACACCCGCAGCACGCATCCCACACACCACCATCCACTTCACACACGAGCTAGCTCACATATATGCGGCCCAAGTCGAGAAGGGTCTTCTCTTGCTTCACCCTGACACTCCACTATCCCTACTCACCTCACAGATAGCATCAGTTCTTCAGACATCCACCATCAACTCCTTCCCACACACCATCCATTCTGGTCACACACCTCCTCCAGGGAATATGCCACAACATCGTTGGTATGATGAGGAATGCAGAGATACCTACCGCCGACTACGAGCTCAGCGAGCATTGGGAGAGATCACAGAGAGACAGGCCACAAGACAGATGAAGACTCTCACATGTCGGAAGAGGCGAGCCTTTGAGGAGGCACAGATGCTTGAGCTATATCATCTCTTTATGAGTATGGACAGTGCTGCAGCATAACGTACCCTACGAGAGCCACGCCCGACCACACCTATTGGGGACCTACACACATGGCATGATTATGCTCAGAGATTATATGAGGTGCCTGGGCAGCCTCCCATTCCCCGGCCACTTGAGCCTCGCCCTACTAGTTCTTCTCTTTTCACAGCAAAGATGGTTGAGAGGGCCATAGGACGACTCCGACACAGACCATACGGGATTGCAGAGCGAGCACCTCATATATGCATCCTCCACTATAGCCCCGTTGATTGCACATGCCTTCAATCGGGCTATAGGGGAGGGCTTCCCAGAGGAGTGGACTAGGCACGCCATTGTGCCTATCCACAAATCTGGCGACACCCTGGATCCAGGGAATTACAGGACCATCATGATTGGCCACACCATGGCCAAACTATACGGTGCCATACTTGAGGCAGAGCTCAGCTCATATGCAGAGACTGAGGGGCTACGAGCACGAGGCCAGGCAGGTTTTCGGCGAGCTTTCTCTACTATTGATCACATCTTCATTTTGCGCTGCCTCATTGATGGGGCAAGGGTGCGGAAGAAGAGACTATATTGCTGCTTTGTGGACTTCTGCAAAGCTTTCGATACAGTGCCACGAGAGAGGCTCTTCCAACGCCTTCAGAGCTTGGGAATACCATCAGGGATGATTTGGGCCATCTATGCACTCTATGAGCAGGTGACCGGGAGAGTACAGTGTCCAGGAGGTATGTCTGAGGTCATTGCTAGCACCATCGGTGTTAAGCAAGGTTGCCCGCTCTCTCCCACTCTATTTGGTCTCTACATCAATGAGATTGAGGACTACATTCTTCGAGTTGGAGGAGAGGGTGCAGACCTCGCAGGTACACCTGTCCACATTTTATTATATGCCGATGACATTGTCTTGATTTCAGAGTCACCCGATGGATTACAGCGCCACTTGGATGCCCTCGATGAGTTTTGTACACAGAAGGGCTTGACAGTAAACCTTGGCAAGACCAAGGTCATGATCTTCCACACCTCCCCCTTGGTGGACAGATTGAGGTGGGCACTTCCTATGTCTACCTCGGAGTCACATTCACGAGCTTACCTGGCCCCTTCAGCATGAGACAGGCAGCCACCGATAGACTCACAGGAGCATATGCAGCTTTAGCCATGTTAGAGCGGAGATGTCACCAGGAACACTTCCAGGAGCCCCGCACGAAGGGGTGGCTATTTGACACACTAGTCCGACCAGCTATGATGTATGCTGCGACAGTTTGGGCCCCAGGCCTCACAGCCACCCAGTGGAATGCGATCGAGAGGCCCCAGGTACATATGATCTCGCGACTATTTCGCGGGAAACAGTCGGTACCACAGGACATCATCAGGGCAGAGCTAGCTGCACCACCCATGGTAGTAGATGCACTATTCGAGACTATCTGCTTTATTCAGAGGATGAGGGAGCTCCCTATAGACAGACTCACACGCAGAGCTTTTGAGGCATCTATACAGATATCCGAGTCAGGATATGAGAGAGCTTGGTACACTCAGGTTAGAGTATGGCTTGATAGTCATGGGCTTGATATGGACAGATTACCGCCTTTTCAGTACGACCCAGACTCACCTCACATCCACCTCTCCCGTCATGAGAGGAATGTTGTGCTGAGACAGGATCTTTGGCAGCGCTACATTAGTCAGACATGGCACACACCACACATGGGATCGAGACTATTGCACTATCGAGACCAGTTCTTAGACATCCTAGCAGACGGTTTCATCCGGCGGCCATGTTACATGGATACTTACATGCCTCAAAGCTCGAGGGTAGCGATTGGCCAGTTGAGAATCTCATCACATAGACTAGAGATTGAGACGGGCAGAGCCGCAGACATTCCCAGAGAGGAGCGGATATGCAGGGTTTGCAGAGTAGAGATAGAGGATGAGGAGCACTTTGTATGCAGATGTAGCGCATATGATGGCATCAGAGGTAGATACGGGACTCTATTTACAGGGCAGCCCACCCTCAGAGAGATCATGGACTCTAGAGACCAGCGACAGCTAGGGCGATTCCTACTAGAGATACAGAGTCACAGAGATTCCCTACTCTAGCCTACTGTAGCAGCCCATACAGGAGGGAGACAGAGTAAGCTCACTGAGTTCTTTATTCCACGACGTGCTGCAGCCCTCCCCCCCTCAGCCCACACACCGAGAGGGGTGACTCTTCAGCAGGCTCAGGCTGCTCGAGCTAGGAGACGACCCCGTGCTAGAGGATATCGGGCCCCGAGACATCACCGACATCAGATTGCAGAGATCCAGGCTCGTCACCATGGCGCCATGGAGGAGAGACGATTCCAGATGATGGCTGATCCCATTGCAACTATCACGATGGCCCTGACTCCACCTCCACCTATGTATCACATCTTACACCCGCCCATCAGCACACGATGGAGCTAGTTAGTCGTTTCAGATGCATTCCCATGCTTGTTGTACTACCCCTTTGCATATAGACTTCCATAGATATCGCACTCCATACACCCCCCCCTTTCATGGGTATCTCCACACGCATTTCACGGAGATATGTATCAGCTTTACCAGTTTCTTTTTCAGTACTTTTATCTTCTCTGATAGATAGAAGATACACCCATGTACATCGATTTGTCTCATAGGCCGAGTTCGGCCTCCTAATAGATGTAAAAACACTTTCTTTCTTTCTTCTTTCTTTCTTTCTCTCTCTCTCTCTCCCTCTCTCCCTCTCTCTCTCTCTCTCTCTCTCTCTCTCTCTCTCTCTCTCTAGGAGACAACCCCGTGCTATAGGATATCGGGCCGCGAGACTTCACAGACACCAGATTGCATAGATCCAGGCTCGTGATCATCGCTCCATGGAGGAGAGACGATCCCGGATGATGGCAGATCCCGCTGCATCCATCAGGGCGGCCTTGACTCCACCTCCACCTATGTACCACATCTTACACCCGCCCACTAGTATAGGATGGAGCTAGTTAGTCGTTCAGATGCATTATCATGCTTGTACTACGCTTTTGCATATACTACAGAGATCTATATCAGCCTTACCAGCTTTTTTTTTCAGCACTTTTATCTTTTCCGATTGACAGAAGATACACCCATGTACATTGATTTGTCTCATAGGCCGAGTTTGGCCTCCTAATAGACGTAAAAACACTTTCTCTCCCCCTCCCCCTCCCCCTCCCAGTCCCCCTAGCCCTCCTCTCTCTCTCTCTCTCTCTCTCTCCCTCTCTCTCTCCCTCTCCCTCTCCCTCTCCCTCTCCCTCTCCCTCTCCCTCTCCCTCTCCCTCTCCCTCTCCCTCTCCCTCTCCCTCTCCCTCTCCCTCTCCCTCTCCCTCTCCCTCTCCCTCTCCCTCTCCCTCTCCCTCTCCCTCTCCCTCTCCCTCTCCCTCTCCCTCTCCCTCTCCCTCTCCCTCTCCCTCTCCCTCTCCCTCTCCCTCTCCCTCTCCCTCTCCCTCTCCCTCTCCCTCTCCCTCTCCCTCTCCCTCTCTCTCTCTCTCTCTCTCTCTCTCTCTCTCTCTCTCTCTCTCTCTCTCTCTCTCTCTCTCTCTCTCTCTCTCTCTCTCTCTCTCTCTCTCTCTCTATCTCTCTCACACACACATCAGCTCGAGATTGAGAGCGGTCGGTCCAAGGGAGTCCTACGAGCACAGTTCCAGATAGAGGAGTCACTCCCGTTGTGCATGACTATGGGAGAACAGCGACACTTGGGACGCTTCCTTGCAGAAGCATACGAGAGGTGAGAGTGGTCACTCCAGCCCACACATCAGCCTAGGGTGCGTACCTAGCAGACCATTACCCAGTTTTTTGAACGAGCTGAGCTACATCAAAGAGGTCCATCTATCGGGCGGATATCATCGACCACGACTATAACAGGAGGATATCTCACGCATCAGGACAGCCTATGACCACATGATGGAGCATAGGCATACCACCACCCCCTGGGCTATCTTCCTTCAGGAGGCACTCAGACCACCCCCGATGTACCACATACTACACCCACCTCCACCCATTCACCAGTAGCACACTTTTACTCACATTATGGGTTCCCCATGTGTTAGGTGGCCACTATCTACAGAGTCAGAGCCACGTCTCCCAAGCCTTTTCCAGCCTTATATAGCTTTGTGTAGCGATATACCTTTTATTTCATTTCATCCTCTACACAGGGTTAGTACACTTGTACATGGTTTTTGTCTCATAGGCCAAGTTTGGCCTCCAGAAGACGTTAATATGATTCATTGAGCATATAGAGTGCATACCCATAGCACCCCACACCCTTGATGCGAGTTACTATCCACTCCTTTTTTACCCGTTTGCAGTACTCGCACTTTATTTTCCTTTTGGGATCACAGTGGATTGGATCATCCTGATGTATATGTTTTGTCTCATAGGCCGATTTTGGCCTCTAATAGACGTTAAAAAGTCTCTCTCTCTCTCTCTCTCTCTCTCTCTCTCTCTCTCTCTCTCTCTCTCTCTCTCTCTCTCTCTCTCTCTCTCTCTCTCTCTCTCTCTCTCTCTCTCTCTCTCTCTCTCTCTCTCTCTCTCTCTCTCTCTCTCTCTCTCTCTCTCTCTCTCTCTCTCTCTCTCTCTCTCTCTCTCTCTCTCTCTCTCTCTCTCTCTCTCTCTCTCTCTCTCTCTCTCTCTCTCTCTCTCTCTCTCTCTCTCTCTCTCTCTCTCTCGAGAAGCACAGGGGTATTCTCCATGGCACAGGCAGCGAGAGATAGATTGACACGAGGCTACACGGCACTTGCAAGATTGGAGAGACGATGCTTTCAGGCACATTTTCAGGAGCCCCGGACTAAGGGGTGGCTCTTTGATACTCTAGTGACACGCGCATTGATGTACGCAGCAGCAGTATGGGCACAAGGGATCACGGAGGCGATGTGGATGCGGATTGAGAGGCCCCAAGTCACCATGATCTCACGCTTGCTCCGCAACAAGCCCTCCGTTCCACACGACATTATACGAGCTGATCTTGGCACGCCACCAATGCTAGTGGAGGCCCTCTTTCAGCTCGTGACCTTTATTCTGAGAGTCAGAGAGCTCCCCACCAGCCGACTCACCAGGCTTGCATTTTAGAGCTCTAGACATTTGGAAGAGACAGGGCATGAGAGAGTATCGTATGCACAGACCTACCGATGGTTACCAAACCATGGCATGAGCATTACCGCTCTCCCCCCTTTTCAGTATGACCTCTCTTCCCCCTACATTACCCTCTCTCGTTCGGAGAGGAACAGGATCATCCGTCAGGCCCTACTACAGATCACATCAGGGAGACATGGATAGCACCACGAGAGCCTCTTCCCAGAAAGAGGCAACACCACAGAGAACATTTCCTCACTGTGACAGCGGATGGTTTCATCCAGAGACCACGATACATGGATACATACATGGCTCCAGCAGAGAGAGTGGGCATTGGGAAGCTTAGAGTATCATCACACCAGCTCGAGATTGAGGTTGGGCGAGGGACACATACCCCTAGGGACGAGAGATTATGCAGGATATGCCGAGCGGAGGTGGAGGACGAGGAGCACTACACATGTAGATGCCAGACATACAAGGACATCAGAGATCACTACCCACAGCTCTTCAGGGTGCCCAGAGAGATCAGGGCTTTATTGGAGAGAGAGGACCAGCGCCCTCTAGGTCGCTTCCTAGTAGAGCTCCAGCGCCACCGTGCATCACTTCTCCACCAGAAGATGGACATACACTTGGCCCCCCAAACTTCTATTACAGATTTTTTTAGACCCACAACCACTCGAGGACCTAGCTCGACGCAGGATGTCACATTACAGAGAGCAGAGGAGCTTAGACGAGAGCGCCGACGACCGAGACCCCCACTGCGGAGAGCCAGTCCCCACCAAAGAGAGATTCAGGTGATTTACGCACGCCATGACATGGAGATATGGAGACGTCAGCAGCGTACTCCTGTCGATCTCGATGTGCATAGCATTTTGAGGATCGCCACGATGCCTTACCCACCGATGCACTATATCCTACACCCACTCCAGGCATTATGACACCACCGAGCCTCCCCTCCCTATGCAAATCATATTTGTACATCACCTATTGAGCATATAGACTGCATACCCATAGCACCCCATACCCTTGATGGCAGCTATTATCCACTCCTTTTATATTCTGTTTTGTACCCACATTTTATTTTCCTTTTGGGATCACAGTGGATTGGATCATACTGATGTATATGTTTTGTCTCATAGGCCGAGTTTGGTCTCTAATAGACGTTAAAATGTCTCTCTCTCTCTCTCTCTCTCTCTCTCTCTCTCTCTCTCTCTCTCTCTCTCTCTCTCTCTCTCTCTCTCTCTCTCTCTATCATCTTCATAGCATTATGCTACTTTGCTCCTTCTAGCTCTCGTTTCGCTATCATACATCGAGAGGAGGACTCACCATACACTTGCTTGTCAGAAGAGATTACAGAGTACTCTGCATTAGGGGAAGTCTTCCTTATAAGTTATGGGAGACTTCAATGCCAGGACAGGCAATGATCAGTGTGAGATATTTGACCCGGAAGACCCAGAGATACTACATACCATAGAGGATGAGTCTACAGCTCGAGCTTCAGCTGACCCTACACACACTCACTATGGCACTCACTTACTCAGACTAGGCTCTCGACATAATCTCGTTATCTATAACGGGATGACTCAGTGGCCTACCTCAGGAGGATTGACATGCATACCACACTCAGTCACAGATGGCGGGGGAAGTACAGTAGATTACGTCATGGGGTCCAGAGAGGCCATCCACCTACTTACCTCATTCACCATCCCACCCATACCCATTGGGGCCGTTCACACATACCTCGCACTCTCCCTGAAGGGAGACATCCCTACACGCATACCCGCAGCACGCATCCCACACACCACCATCCACTTCACACACGAGCTAGCTCACATATATGCGGCTCGAGTCGAGAAGGGTCTTCTCCTGCTTCATCCTGACACTCCACTATCCCTTCTCACCTCTCAGATAGCATCAGTTCTTCAGACATCAGCCATCAGCTCCTTCCCACACACCATCCATTCTCGTCACACACCTCCTCCCGGGACTATGCCACAAGATCATTGGTATGATGAGGATTGAAGAGATCTTTTCGCCGACTACGAGCTCAGCGAGCATTGGGAGAGATTACAGAGAGAGAGGCCAAGGGACAGATGAAGACTCTCACACGTCGAAAGAGGCGAGCCTTTGAGGAAGCACAGGAGCTTGCGCTATACCATCTCTTTATGAGTTTGGACAGTGCTGCAGCATGGCGCAGCCTACGAGAGCGACTCCCGACCACACCTATTGGAGACCCACACACATGGCATGATTATGCTCAGAGGTTATATGAGGTACCTAGGCAGCCTCCCATTCCCCAGCCACTTGAGCCTCCCCCTACTAGTTCTTCTCTCTTCACAGCAAAGATGGTTGAGAGGGCCATAGGACGACTCCGACATGGACGTTCGACAGACCACGCGGGATTGCAGAGCGACCATCTCATATATGCAGCCTCCACTATAGCCCCGTTGATTGCACATGTCTTCAACCAGGCTATAGGAGAGGGCTTCCCAGAGGAGTGGACTAGGCACACCATTGTGCCTATCCACAAATCTGGCGACACCCTAGATCTAGGGAACTACAGGAGCATCATGATTGGCCACACCATGGCCAAACTATACGGCGCCATACTTGAGGCAGAGCTAAGCTCATATGCAGAGACTGAGGGGCTACGAGCACCAGGCCAGGCAGGTTTTCGACGAGCTTTCTCTACTATTGATCACATCTTCATTCTGCGCTGCCTCATTGATGGGGCAAGGATGCGGAAGAAGAGGCTATATTGCTGCTTTATGGACTTCCGCAAAGCTTTTGATACAGTGCCGCGAGAGAGGCTCTTCCAACGCCTCCAGAGCTTGGGAGTACCATCGGGGATGATTTGGGCCATCTATGCACTCTATGAGCAGGTGACTGGGAGGTTACGGTGTCCAGGAGGTATGTTTGAGGCCATTGCTAGCACCATCGGTGTTAAGCAAGGCTGCCCACTCTCTCCCACTCTATTTGGTCTCTACATTGACGAGATTGAGGACTACATTCTCCGAGCTGGAGGAGAGGGTGCAGACCTTGCAGGTACACATGTCCACATTTTATTATATGCCGATGACATTGTCTTGATTTCAGAGTCACCCGAGGGATTACAGCACCACCTTGAGGCCCTGGATGAGTTTTGTACACACAGGGGCTTGACAGTAAACCTTGGCAAGACCAAGGTCATGATCTTCCACACCTCCCCCATGGTGAGGAATGGAGCAGGATTCAGAGCTGGTGGTGGACAGATTGAGGTGGTCACTTCCTATGTCTATCTCGGAATCACATTCACGAGCTTGTCTGGCCCCTTCAGCATGAGACAGGAAGCCACCGATAGACTCACACGCGGATATGCAGCTTTAGCCATGTTAGAGCGGAGATGCCACCAAGCACACTTCCAGGAGCCCCGCACGAAGGGTTGGCTATTTGACACACTGGTCAGACCAGCTATGATGTATGCAGCGACGGTTTGGGCCCCAGGTCTCAGAGTCACCCAGTGGAGTGCGATCGAGAGGCCACAGGTACGTATGATCTCGCGATTATTTCGTGGGAAACAGTCGGTGCCACATGACATCATCAAGGCAGAGCTAGTTGCACCACCCATGGCAGTAGAGGCACTATTCCAGACTATCTGCTTTATTCAGAGGATTAGGGACCTCCCTACAGATAGACTCACACACAGAGCTCTTGAGGCATCTATACAGATATCAGAGTCAGGATATGAGAGAGCTTGGTACACTCAGGTTAGAGTCTGGTTTGATAGTCATGGACTTGATATGGACAGATTGCCACCTTTTCAGTATGACCCAGACTCACCTCACATCCACCTCTCTCGTCGTGAGAGGAATGTTGTGCTCAGACAGGATCTCTGGCAGCTCTACATTAGTCAGACATGGCATACACCACACATGGGATCGAGACTATCGCACTATCGAAACCAGTTCATAGACATACTAGCTGACGGTTTCATCCAGCGACCACGCTACATGGATACTCACATGCCTCATAGCTCGAGGGTAGCGATTGGCCAGCTGAGAGTCTCATCACACCGACTCGAGATTGAGACAGGCAGAGCCGCAGATATTCCCAGAGAGGAGCGGATATGCAGAGTATGCAGAGTAGAGATGGAAGATAAGGAGCACTTTGTATGCAGATGTAGCGCATATGATGGCATCAGAGGCAGATACGAGACTCTGTTTGCAGGGCAGCCCACCCTCCGAGAGATCATGGACTCTAGAGACCAGAGACAGCTCGGGAGATTCTTACTAGAGATACAGAGTCACAGAGATTCCCTCCTCCAGCCTACTGTAGCACTCCATACAGGAGGGAGACAGAGTCAGCTCACTGACTTCTTTATTCCACGACGTGCTGCAGCCCTCCCCCCCTCAGCCCACACACCGAGCGGGGTGACTCTTGAGCAGGCTCAGATTTCTCGAGCTAGGAGACGACCCCGTGCTATAGGATATCGGGCCCCGAGACTTCATCGACACCAGATTGCGGAGATCCAGGCTTGTGACCATCGCGCCATGGAGGAGAGACGATCCAAGATGATGGCCGATCCCGTTGCAGTCATCAAGGTGGCCCTGACTCCACCTCCACCTATGTATCACATATTACACCCACCCACTAGCACAGGATGGAGCTAGTTAGTCGTTTCAGATGCATTCTCATGGTTGTTGTACTACCCCTTTGCATATAGACTATCATAGATATCGCACTCCATACAACCCCCGCCATTTTCATGGGTATCCCCACATGCATACCTCGGAGATCTATATCAGCTTAACCAGTTTCTTTTCAGCACTTTTATCTTTTCTGATTGACAGAAGATACACCCATGTACATTGATTTGTCTCATAGGCCGAGTTCGGCCTCTTAATAGACGTAAAAACACTTTCTTTCTTTCTTTCTTTCTTTCTTTCTCTCTCTCTCTCTCTCTCTCTCTCTCTCTCTCTCTCTCTCTCTCTCTCTCTCTCTCTCTCTCTCTCTCTCTCTCTCTCTCTCTCTCTCTCTCTCTCTCTCTCTCTCTCTCTCTCTCTCTCTCTCTCTCTCTCTCTCTCTCTCTCTCTCTCTCTCTCTCTCTCTCTCTCTCTCTCTCTCTCTCTCTCTCTCTCTCTCTCTCTCTCTCTCTCTCTCTCTCTCTCTCTCTCTCTCTCTCTCTCTCTCTCAGTTACCCAGCAGACCATTACCCAGTTCTTTCACCGAGCTGAGCTACATCAGAGAGGCCCATCTATAGGGCTCACGCTCCACCAGGCAGGAGCACAGAGAGCACGGCGCCGACCACGCATGGGTGGATATCGTCGACCACGACTATATCAGGAGGATACCTCACGCATCAGGACAGCCTATGACCACCTGATGGAGCATAGGCGTACCACCACCCCTTGGGTTGTCTTCCTTCAGGAGGCACTCAGTCCACCACCGATGTACCACATACTACACCCACCTCCACCCATCACCAGTAGCTAGGGTGTTTTACTCACATTATGGATACCCTATGTATTAGGTGGCCATTATCTGCCGAGTCAGAGCCACGTCTCCCTAGACTTTGCCAGTCCTATATTGCTTTGTGTAGCGGTATACTTTTTTATTTCATTTCATCTTCTACATAGGGTTACTACACTTGTACATGGTTTTTGTCTCATAGACCAAGTTTGGCCTCCAGAAGACGTTGATATGACTTTCTTTCTTTCTCTCTCTCTCTCTCTCTCTCTCTCTCTCTCTCTCTCTCTCTCTCTCTCTCTCTCTCTCTCTCTCTCTCTCTCTCTCTCTCTCTCTCTCTCTCTCTCTCTCTCTCTCTCTCTCTCTCTCTCTCTCTCTCTCTCTCTCTCTCTCTCTCTCTCTCTCTCTCTCTCTCTCTCTCTCTCTCTCTCTCTCTCTCTCTCTCTCTCTCTCTCTCTCTCCCCCCCGACACAGTTCCCAGGGAGCAACTCTTCAGACGTCTACTCGATATCGGAGCCCCCGATGAGATGATATGGGAGATCTACGCTTTATATGAGAGAGTATCTGGTAGAGTCAGATGTCCAAGTGGCTTATCCCACTCACTTGCTAGCACCATCGGGGTGAAGCAAGGGTGTCCTCTTTCACCCACCCTCTTTGGTCTATAGATTGATGAGATAGTGGATTTCATACGACAGCAGGGAGGGGAGGGCGTTGAGGTACGAGGAACCACTGTTCATATTCTTTTATATGCTGATGATATTGTGCTGGTTTCAGAGTCAGCAAAAGGTCTACAGCACCACCTACACGGCCTAGACTTCTGCATACATAGAGGGCTATCTGTGAACCTTGGCAAAACCAAGGTTATGATTTTTCATACATCAGCTCAGGTGAGGAGACAGAGTTCTTTCACAGCAGCAAGCGGACCGATTGAGGTAGTTGGATCATGTGTCTATCTCAGAGTGACATTCATAGCAGCGTCTGGGGTTTTCTCTATGTCTCAGGCAGCCCGGGACCGCATCACACGTGGATACGCAGCACTAGCCTTGATGGAGAGACAGTGCCACCAGGCGCACTTTAAGGAGCCCCGCACAAAGGGGTGGCTCTTCGACACTTTGGTTACACCAGCGCTCATGTATGCGGCAGCCATATGGGGGCCCGAATTAGTTACATCGGCATGGACAGCATTGGAGAGGCCACAGATTCTCATGATTGCCAGACTCATCCGAAGCAATCCTTCGGTACCACATGATATTATCAGAGCAAAGCTGGCAGCACCACCAATGCTAGTAGAGGCACTGTTCCAGACAGTATGCCTATTACACAGGATCCGGAGCATGGACACAGAGCGCATCACTTATCGAGCTTTCCAGGCGTCACGTGACATGGCATTCGCAGGAGACACCTCCTCATGGTTCGCACAAACACGAGACTGGTAGGCCCATCATGGGTTTGACATAGACAGACTACCACCACTGCAGTACGACTTATAGGCTCCCACCTATTCGCTCTCCCACCAGGAGAGGAATTGGGTCATTCGACAGGAGATATGGCATACATACATACAGAGGTCATGGATTAGCCCCAGGGATACATTTCCACTGAAAATGCTCCACTACCGCAACCATTTTCTATAGATCTCAGACCTTGGCTTCATTGAGACTCCACGATACATGCAGACATACCTACCACACCACCTCCGAGTCATCATTG
This sequence comes from Ceratopteris richardii, assembly GCA_020310875.1. Classification (NCBI taxonomy): domain Eukaryota; kingdom Viridiplantae; phylum Streptophyta; class Polypodiopsida; order Polypodiales; family Pteridaceae; genus Ceratopteris; species Ceratopteris richardii. The sequence goes on from CM035428.1 coordinate 7,803,596, forward strand.
GGCAGCTTTGAGTTTCGTCACATCGGCTCGAGATCGAGAGTGGTCGGACCAGGGGAGTCCCTAGAGAGGAGAGATGGTGCCCTGTATGCCATATTTTCATGGAGCCCGTTTTTCCAACTATGAAGCATGGCTGAATGATCCCACCCATGTTAAACCCAGTGCCCAAGTCGTGTGGCCAATAGTAGGCCAAGAAATTCTGAATGGAGATGTGGGCGGGGGATTCCAAGGTGTGCAAATAACATCCGAGATAGAGAGTGAGGAGCACTTTGTTACCACATGCCCAGCAAAGGAATCTTACGAAGATTTTTGGGGATGTTCACTTCCCAATGAGAGTCACAAAGATTAATCAAAAGTGGATTATGATTAGATAAAAGCATCGTCGCATCAATCCAGATTGCAGATGCATTATTTAAAGAGTATATATGAGAGTAGCAGCATCTATCCAGTCTACTCATAGCAGATTTATGCGACCTTGAGTGAAACGTATATCTAATTGTATGCCCTCCAATGATACCCCATAAATCCATACAGTTTAGAACATCCAAAATCTGCTGCCAAGTTTCCCTTTCCTGGACAGAAATCAAAGATGATGCTGTTGTACAATCACCTTGGATATCTACCATATTGAAATCCCCACACGGCAAAAACCCAGCATCCCTCCACAATGTAAGATGCATACATTGAAGAATAGATTGCAAGAGAAGTTTCCAAGTTTTGATCTTCTCTGCAAGAGAGTTCCGAGCATAGACATTAATGCAGACAAATGAAACACCATGAAGCGTAAGATGCAAGGCAATAAACCTTCCATGAGGATCATCAAACATGACCGTGAATTGAATGTCTTTTCTGACAATGAAGAGACAACCTGAGTAATTGTTTTTGATACCATTGTAACGGAGTTGAAAATCCTTTGTATGAAGAAGCATTCCAACATGATCATGCTTTTTATGCTCTTGAATCGCCACTATATCTAATTGATGTCGAACAATCCATCCCCATAATCTTGTCCATTTACCATAATGACCAAGACCGTGAATATTCCAGGTTGCTAACTTCATGAGGTCGGTGGAGAAACATGAGGGGACTCCTCATGGACCAATGTTGGGGATTCTTGTAACAGAGTTGAAAATCCTTCATATGAAGAAGCATTCCAACATGATCATGCTTTTTATGCTCTTGAATCGCCACTATATCTAATTGATGTCGAACAATCCACCTCCATAATGGCCAAGACCCTAAATATTCCAGGTTGCTAACTTCATGAGGTCGGTGGAGAAACATGAGGGGACTCCTCATGGACCAACGCTAGGTTGCTAACTTCATGAGGTCGGTGGAGAAACATGAGGGGACTCCTCATGGACCAACGCTGGGGCTAATTCTTCTAACACAATATCCATATTCTCATAACAATCAGTGTCAAAGTCACAAGTGTGGGGAGCAAGATTAGCCCCATCCAATGGGGACGCCAAGTACCCTGATTGGAATTTACTTTGCTTACCACGTAGTAAGGCTTTTTTATAAGTTACTGGAGTGAATCCATCATTATCCATAACTCGTTTACCAACTTCTCCGCCTCTTTCTATTGGAGCATCTTTACTGGTTCCTTCACCCTCTCTTCTCTTGTACACATTAATGTACACATTAATTTTAGCCCGGGTAATGGAAGACCAAGGGTTCCACTGCTTTTCACTCATACATTCTTTACCCTTGCCACTATATCCTTGATTTGTCCGAGGCAATGGTGCAGCTGAATTCCCAGCCTTCATATTAGTAGAAGGAAAGGTTTTCTGCTTGCCAAATACATGCTCCTCAGGAACCAAAATTTTACTACCTGGACAGGTAGGAATAAAATTGACTCCTTCTGTTTTTAGATAAAGGAAGTTTTTCGAATAATGCCCGAAATTGCCACAATGGAAGCATGCACCAGCCATATTTCCCCATTTCAAACACATCACGATTCTACCAACATTGGGTACATTAATGCAGAGAGTTTTAGGAAACGGTCTAGAAGTATTCCACAGAATACATATTCTGTTCTTATTCGGAGCCAAAAATAGGAGGAGTATAAAGCACCTTCCCTAAAACTTTAGCTATATGCCCCATATTCGCCCACAAGAAAGATGGTAAATCAATAAGCTCCACCCACACAGGACACTTATAAAAGAGTTCCTCTTTCATGACCATGACCGGCTTCCACGGAAAAACATGAGCCATTAAACCACACAAGAATACAGTCTGCTACTCTAAAAACTGTGCCCTAATATTACTGCCACGAACACCACTTCAAAGAGGCCATGCCCAGAATAAAACACTTTGTCAACCACATCTTTTTCCACACTTGCATTAACGGCTAGTGCTACATCAACTGCCAAGGGAATGCGTGTAGTAAAAAAGAGCAGCAGCCCCCTTTCATGAAACATGAAGGCTGAATCCCAAATCAAGGACGGATCCACATCAACCTTCAAATCCGCATGCACATCTTCATCGTGGGTGCGTGCCTCCTCCATCATGTGTTTCAACTTATTAAATTCCACCTCATTTGGCACATGAGTTTGAGGCACCACCTCAGTAGGCTGAGAAGCATGATGAACAGATCCACTAGAAGCAGATGCCACACCCTGAGAGTTCAGAGAAGGATCCATACCATCAAGTTGAATACAATCTCTCTACTGCTTTCTTTTTTCCTTTGCAATAAAAAGCTCAAAACGATTTGAAGTGAAACCTCCAACTGATGCTGAACCTGGAACCCTAGCACCTGCACAGCAGCACGCCTCTGCAATGGCTCTGAAAACCCTAACCGTACTAAAAATTCGCCTGACGAGGACAGCCGAGAGTCTTCCGAACCCTAGCGCAGCAGCTAAAACACCCACGAACACCTATTTACCCTGACAAAGACAGCCAAAAATCTGCCAAAACCTAGCGCAGCAGTTAAAACACCCACGAAGTATGTACAGCAGAGGAAATTCGTCAAAGCGAGCTTGAGACTAAGAAAGATGGATGGGTCGAGATTGTAAAAAAGAACCTTCGGCAGGAGGCAAAGAAGAACAACCACAATGAGGAGATCCACATAGTACACACCACCATTGAGGAGGAGCAGATGCGACAGGCTCGCAGGCTCAATGTTCGAGTCTCCGGCCTCACAGAGACAGACGAATCACCAGAGCAGGACGGGCGTCGCTTGTGCACACTACTTGGATACCGCGCGTATGAGCCTCTTCCTTTCACCAGAGCCTGGAGAGCAGGACGGGACACCACACAGAGAAGAGCACTTATCATTCAGTTCTCAGATGAGGCCGAGAGGAGAGACTTCCTCAGACGACCGGCAATACTACGCACTACACCAGCCACCCCCATCTATTTAGATGACGATCTCACACGGATGCAGGTAGAGCACATACGTGCATGCATGCCGCGTGTTCTCTAGGCCCGACGAGAGGGACATCGTGCCCTATATAGAGACGGTCGTGTCATCATTGATGGACGGCCCATTGACTAGGGATTCGCGGCTTATGAGACAGCACAACAGGAGGTGCACATTGCAGTCTGGAACTACAATGGATCTTTGTGGACACATCCAGGACGCCTTGAGGAGGTGATGGAGGGCAGAGACATATCTTCTTGACAGAGACACACGAGAGCCCGGGGAGGAGCCTACCGAGGATTGAGGGCTATATGTGGGAGTCAGCTCACCGCCGACAGATGAGACAACACACCACACGAGGATCAGGAGGAGTAGCCGTGCTCTACACACAGTCGCTACAGCACAAGGTACAGGTGGTAGCCAGAGACCCAGAGGCACGTTTCATGTGGATACGCCTCCAGCTATTAGAGGAGAGGCAGCGTATTTCGCCGTATGCTATATTGCACCCACAGGCTCACGCTTCACACATTCTCCCGAGAAGCCCTTAGGGGGAGAGGGAACAGACACAACATCGCCATATGACTGCCTCAGTGACACCATTATGGAGTATACCGGGATGGGCGAAGTCTTCCTTGTAGGAGACTTCAATGCACGCACTCAGAGCCACCAGTGTGATATCTACGACTTTGATGACCCTGAGATGCTTCGTACCATAGAGGATATGTCTACACTCAGAGCCTCAGCCGACATCGCAACACCCACCTCATACGGCAAACACCTTCTCCAGATGGGACAAGCACACCGTCTCATTATATATAATGGGATGGCGACCTGGCCCACCTCGGATGGCCTCACCTACATTCCACCCACGACACCACAGGGGGGTAGTGTGGTAGACTATGTTATCGAACCCCGAGAGGCGACGCATCTCATCACCTCATTCACTATCCCACCCATACCGATTGGAGCTGACCACGCATATCTTGCCCTATCCATACGCGGCTCACCATGCATATCACACCCCGTCACTATTCAGCCACATGCCCATACCACCATTCACTTTAGACATGAGCTAGCACATATCTATAGCTCCCATGTTCGGGAGCGCATCTACTCCCTTGATCCCTCTGCCTCATTGGACACCCTCACGACCCACTTCTCCTCGATCCTCCACACATCCGCTACTCTCAGCTTCCCATACACCACCCACAGCACCGCACATTCGACACGGCTCGGGCATACATCCCAGAATAGATGGTACGATGAGGAGTGTAGGCGACTATACCGACATCTCAGAGCACAGAGTATCTTGGGATCCATCACACAGAGGGAGGCACGACGACAGATGCGAGCCCTCACACGCCGGAAGCGACGAGCTTTCGAGGAGAGACAGGAGGCAGAGTTGTTCGACCTTCTCATGAGTAGGGATTGTGCCACCGCGTGGAAGGCACTACGTGAGCCACGCCCACCTACACCCATAGCAGATCCTCCGACTTGGCACACCTACGCCCAGAGGTTATATGACATCCCAAGACAGCCACCGTTGCCGATCCCTCCCACACCGCGTCCTGTGATATCCACTCTCTTCACACCAGGCATGGTACGACAGGCCATCCATAGGTTACAGCATGGCCGTTCAGCAGACCACACGGGGCTACAAGGAGAGCACTTTATATACGCAGCAGATGTAGTTTCCCACCTGATCGCCCATCTCTTCAACCGTGCTTTGGTTTAGGGATTACCTGACTCGTCGACTATGCATACTATTACGCCTATGCATAAGTCCGGCGATATGATGGATCCAGGGAACTACAGGACTATTATGATAGGCCATATCCTGGCCAAGATCTATGGGGCAATACTAGAGGCAGAGCGCAGTACACACGTTGAGGCAGCTGGGATCAGAGCACCCGGCCAGGCAGGCTTCTGCCGCACTTTCTCCACCATCGACCACATCTTCGTGCTTCGTTGCTTGATTGAGAGCGCGAAGGCGAGGAAGCAGAGACTATACTGTTGCTTTGTGGATTTCCGCAAAGCCTTCGACATGGTTCCTCGAGAGAGACTACTACGGAGGCTCCAAGAGTTACAGCTACCATCAGACATGCTATGGGTCATCCATGCTCTGTATGCACGAGTCACAGGCAGGGTACGCTGCCCCGGCGGCCTATCACACAGTCTTGTTAGCACCATTGGTGTGAAACAAGGTTGCCCTTTCTCACCCACTCACTTCGGTCTCTACATCGACGAGATCACAGAGTATATACAGCGAGAAGGAGGGCTAGGAGGAGACCTCGAAGGTACGCCAGTACACATTCTATTATATGCTGATGACATTGTCTTGCTTTCAGAGTCACAGGATGGGTTGCAGGCGCTCGATACCTTCTGCATGGAGAGAGGACTCACAGTGAAACTTGGCAAGACCAAGGTCATGATCTTCCATACCTCCAGGTTAGTACGCCGTCGCGCCTCTTTCACTGCAGCTGGAGGACAGATAGAGGTAGTCCACTCTTACGTCAACCTAGGTGTCACCTTCTCAGGCAGCACAGGGGTATTCTCCATGGCACAGGCAACGAGAGATAGATTGTCGCGAGGCTGTGCGGCACTTGCAGGATTGGAGAGACGTTGCTTTTAGACACATTTTCAGGAGCCCCCGACTAAGGGGTGGCTCTTTGACACTCTAGTGACACCCGCATTGATGTACGCAGCAGCAATTTGGGAACCTGGGATCACGGAGGCGATGTGGACGAGAATCGAGAGGCCCCAGGTCACCATGATCTCATGCTTGCTGCGCAGAAAGCCCTCCATTCCACATGACATTATACGAGCTTAGCTTGGCACACCACCGATGCTAGTAAAGGCCCTCTTCTAGTTGGTGACCTTTATTCTGACGGTCAGAGAGCTCCCCGCCAGCCGACTCACCAGACTTGCATTTGAGAGCTCCAGACATTTAGCAAAGACAGGGCATGAGAGAGTATGGTATGCACATACTTACCGTTGGTTAGCAGACCATGGCATGAGCATTACCGACCTTCCCCCTTTTTAGTATGACCTCTCTTCCCCCCACATTACCCTCTCTCGTTTGGAGAGGAATAGGATCATCCGCCAGGACCTACGACAGATACATGTCAGGAGACATGGATAGCACCACGGGAGCCTCTTCCCACAAAGAGGCAACACTACAGAGAGCACTTCCTTATTGTGACAGCGGATGGTGTCATTCAGAGACCACGATACATGGATACATACATGGCACCAGCTGAGAGAGTGGCCATTGGGCAGCTCAGAGTATCATCACACCAGCTCGAGATTGAGATTGGGCGAGCCACACATACCTCGAGGGACGAGAGATTATGCAGGATATGTATAAAGGAGGTGGAGGACGAGGAGCACTACACATGTAGATGCGAGGCATATGAGGACATCAGAGACCACTACCCACAGGTCTTAGGGGCGCAGAGAGATCAGGGCTTTATTAGGGAAAGAGGACGAGCGCCCTCTAGGTCGTTTCCTAGTAGAGTTCAAGCACCGTCGTACATCACTCCTCCAGTAGCAGATGGAGATACACTTGCCCCCCCCCTCAGACTTATATTACAAATTTTTTCAGACCCACAGCCACTCGAGGACCTAGCTCGATTGGGGGTGTCACATTACACAGAGCAGAGGAGCTTAGACGACAGCGTCGACGACCGAGACCCCCACTCCGGAGAACCCATCCACACCAAAGAGAGATTCAGGCGATTCACGCACGCCATGACATGGAGATATGGAGACGTCAACAGTGCACCCCTGTCGATATAGACGTTCATAGCATTTTGACGATCGCCATGATGCCTTACCCACCGATGCATTATATCCTACACCCAGTCCAAGCATTTAGAGGGTTGTGATACCATCGAGCCTCCCTCCCTATGCATATCATATTTGTATCACACCCATTGAGCATATAGAGTGCATACCCATAGCACCCCACACCCTTGATGCCAGTTATTGTCCACTCCTTCTATACCCGTTTTTTGGTACTCACACTTTATTTCCCTTTTGGGATCACAATGGATTTGATCATACTGATGTATATGTTTTGTCTCATAGGCCGATTTTGGCCTCTAATAGAGGTTAAAAAGTCTTCCTTCAGGAGGCACTCAGACCACCACAGATGTACCACATACTACACCCACCTCCACCCATCACCAGTAGCTAGGGCGTTTTACTCACATTTTGGGATCCCCCATGTATTAGGTGGCCACTATCTACAGAGTCACAGCCACGTCTCCCCAGCCTTTTCCAGCCCTATATAGCTTTGTGTAGCGATATACTTTTTTATTTCACTTTATCTTCTACACAGGGTTACTACACTTGTACATGGTTTTTGTCTCATAGGCCAAGTTTGGCCTCCAGAAGACGTTAATATGACTTTCTTTCTTTCTTTCTCTCTCTCTCTCTCTCTCTCTCTCTCTCTCTCTCTCTCTCTCTCTCTCTCTCTCTCTCTCTCTCTCTCTCTCTCTCTCTCTCTCTCTCTCTCTCTCTCTCTCTCTCTCTCTCTCTCTCTCTCTCTCTCTCTCTCTCTCTCTCTCTCTCTCTCTCTCTCTCTCTCTCTCTCTCTCTCTCTCTCTCTCTCTCTCTCTCTCTCTCTCTCTCTCTCTCTCTCTCTCTCTCTCTCTCTCTCTCTCTCTCTCACTCTCACAAAGAAACCCAAAAAACCATGGATACTGCTGGAAACCCTAACCTTAGCCCTTCCTTCTCCCTAACCCTAACGCTACCCCTCAAACGAAACCCTAAATCTTAACCCTAACCTGAAATCTCTCTCTCTCTCTCTCTCTCTCTCTCTCTCTCTCTGGTAGTGGACTCCTACGTCTACCTAGGTATCACCTTCTCGGGCAGCACAGGGGTATTCTCCATGGCACAGGCTGCGAGACATAGATTGACGCGAGGTTATGCGGCACTTGCAGGATTGGAGAGACGCTGCTTTCAGACACATTTTCAGGAGCCCCGGACTAAGGGTGGCTCTTTGACACTCTAGTGACACCCGCATTGATGTACGCAGCAGCAGTATGGGCACCAGGGATCACAGAGGCGATGTGGACGCAGATAGAGAGGCCCCAGATCACCATGATATCATGCTTGCTGCGCAGCAAGCCCTCCGTTCCACATGACATTATACGAGCTGAGCTTGGCACACCACCGATGCTAGTGGAGGCCCTCTTCCAGTTGATGACCTTTATTCTGAGAGTTAGAGAGCTCCCCACTAGCCGACTCACCAGGCTTGCATTTGAGAGCTCTAGACATTTGGCAGAGACAGGGCATGAGAGAGTATGGTATGCACAGACTTACCGATGGTTAGCAGACCATGGCATGAGCATTACGGATCTCCCCCCTTTTCAGTATGACCTCTCTTCCCCCCACATTACCCTCTCTCGTTCAGAGAGGAATAGGATCATCCGTCAGGACCTACTATAGATACACGTCAGGGAGACATGGATAGCACCACGGGAGCCTCTTCCCACAAAGAGGCAACACTACAGAGAGCACTTCCTAACTGTGACAGCGGATGGTTTCATTCAGAGACCACGATACATGGATACATATATGGCACCATCTAAGAGAGTGGCCATTGGGCAGCTCAGAGTATCATCACACCAGCTCGAGATTGAGATTAGGCAAGCCACACATACCCCCAGGGATGAGCGATTATGCAGGATATGTAGAGAGGAGGTGGAGGACGAGGAGCACTACACATGTAGATGCCAGGCATATGAGGACATCAGAGACCGCTACCCAGAGCTCTTCAGGGGGCCTAGAGAGATCAGGGCTTTATTGGGGACAGAGGACCAGCGCTCTCTAGGTCGTTTCCTAGTAGAGCTCCAGCACCACCGCGCATCACTCCTCCAGCAGCAGATGGAGATACACCTGGCCCCCCCCCCCCTCCGACTCATATTACAGATTTTTTCAGACCCACATACACTCGAGGGCCCAGCTCGATGCGGGGTGTCACATTACACAGAGCAGAGGAGCTTAGACGACAACGTCGACGACCGAGACCCCTTGTCCGGAGAGCTCGTCCACATCAGAGAGAGATTCAGGCGATTCACGCACGCCATGACATGGAGATACAGAGACGTCAGCAGCGCACCCCTATCGATTTGGACGCCCAGAGCATTTTGAGGATCGCCATGATGCCTTACCCACCGATGCATTATATCCTACACCCACTCCAGGCATTTAGGGGGTTGTGACACCATCGAGCCTCCCCTCCCTATGCATATCATGTTTGTATCTCACCCATTGAGCATATAGAGTGCATACCCATAGCACCCCACACCCTTGATGCCAGCTACTATTCCTCCTTTTATACCCGTTTGTAGTACTCACACTTTATTTTCGTTTTGGATCACAGTGGATTGGATCATACTGATGTATATGTTTTGTCTCATAGGCCGATTTTGGCCTCTAATAGACGTTAAAAAGTCTTTCTTTCTTTCGTTCTCTCTCTCTCTCTCTCTCTCTCTCTCTCTCTCTCTCTCTCTCTCTCTCTCTCTCTCTCTCTCTCTCTCTCTCTCTCTCTCTCTCTCTCTCTCTCTCTCTCTCTCTCTCTCTCTCTCTCTCTCTCTCTCTCTCTCTCTCTCTCTCTCTCTCTCTCTCTCTCTCTCTCTCTCTCTCTCTCTCTCTCTCTCTCTCTCTCTCTCTCTCTCTCTCTCTCTCCCCCCTTGCTCCATCCTTGCTCCATCCTTGCTCCCACCCTTGCTCCATCGCGCATGGGCGCGCTCCCGTCTTCATCGCAAGTCTTTAGGCTCAGTACTCTGAGCATTTTTTCATCTTCGAATGCAATGAGCGCTACGGCTAAGAAGGACGATTTGACAAAAATGGAGGACAAACTGACCATAGCTATCAAAGAAAACAAGAAGATGGTGGACTCCACTATCACGGCCATCATCAGCCGCCTCTCAAAGCTCGAGAAGGAAGTAGAAACATATCATAAGGAGAGGGAAGCATGGCAGAAAGAGAAAGAAGAATGGGCTAAGGAGAGGGCAAACATGAAAGAGGAATTGGAGCTCCTCAAAGCTTCAATGGTCTCTCTTACACCCGAAGAAGGAGAGATTAATATGAACAAGACAGAAGCTCTCAAAGAAGAACTCACCAAATCCTTGACCGAGAGCATGGAAAACAAATTAGAAGCTACCAAAGAAGGGTGGATCGACATAGTGAAGAAGAACATCAAAAAAGAAGCCAAAGAGAAAGCACAAAAGGAAGAAGCCCTCATCGTGCACACCACTATTGAGGAAGAAAAGATGAGACATGCCCGCCGTCTCAATGTACGCATCACGGGCATTGAAGAAAAAGAAGGCTCTACCCCCGAGTCCGATGGGAAGACACTATGCAAGATACTCGGCTATAAAGAGGAGTCCCCCCCATTCATCAAGTCTTGGAGAACGGGACGAGACCCCACGAAGAAGAGAGCTCTCATTCTACACTTCCCTTCCGAAGATATAAGATCTACTTTCCTACGCAAGAGGGTGATTTTGAGAGCACTTGATGGCCCCCCCATCTACCTTGACGATGATCTCACACCCATGCAGGTAGCACACCGTCGTGCATGCATGCCGAGAGTACATCAAGCTCGCAAAGAAGGAAAGAAGGCTTCATACAGAGATGGTCGTGTCATCATTGATGGCAAGGCCATCCCATAGGGATTCGCGGCCTGTGAGACACTCGAGGAGATACACCTTGCAGTTTGGAACTGCAATGGAGATCTATGGACACACCCAGAGAGATTGGAAGAGGTGCGCAAAGGCAAAGACATCATTATGCTCACAGAGACACATGAGAGCCCGGACCGGGGCCTACCTCGTGTCCACGGTTTTCAGTGGGAGTCCACATACAGAGAGTGTACACGTCAGCACACCACCCGAGGATCAGGAGGAGTAGCCATACTCTTTAGAGATGGACTTCAGAGCAGGATACAGATAGTCGCACGTGATTCACAGGCCAGATATCTTTGGATTCGACTCCAGCTCTCGCAGGAGAGGATCATCTTCATAGCATTATGCTACTTTGCTCCTTCTAGCTCGCGTTTCGCTATCATAGATCGAGAGGAGGACTCACCATACACTTGCTTGTCAGAAGAGATTACAGAGTACTCTGCATTAGGGGAAGTCTTCCTTATGGGAGACTTCAATGCAAGGACAGGCAATGATCAGTGTGAGATATTTGACCCAGAAGACCCGGAGATACTACATACCATAGAGGATGAGTCTACAGCTCGAGCTTGAGCTGACGCTACACACACTCACTATGGCACTCACCTACTCAGACTAGGCTCTCGACATAATCTCGTTATCTATAACGGGATGACTCAGTGGCCTACCTCAGGAGGATTGACATGCATACCACACTCAGTCACAGATGGCGGGGGAAGTACAGTAGATTACGTCATGGGGCCCAGAGAGGCCATCCACCTACTTACCTCATTCACCATCCCACCCATACCCATTGGGGCTGATCACACATACCTCGCACTCTCCCTGAAGGGAGACACCCCTACACGCATACCCGCAGCACGCATCCCACACACCACCATCCACTTCACACACGAGCTAGCTCACATATATGCGGCTCGAGTCGAGCAGGGTCTTCTCTTACTTCATCCTGACACTCCACTATCCCTACTCACCTCTCAGATAGCATCAGTTCTTCAGACATCAGCCATCAGCTCCTTCCCACACACCATCCATTCTCGTCACACACCTCCTCCCGGGACTATGCCACAACATCGTTGGTATGATGAGGATTGCAGAGATCTTTACCGCCGACTACGAGCTCAGCGAGCATTGGGAGAGATCACAGAGAGAGAGGCCAAGGGGCAGATGAAGACTCTCACACGTCGAAAGAGGCGAGCCTTTGAGGAGGCACAGGAGCTTGAGCTATACCATCTCTTTATGAGTATGGACAGTGCTGCAGCATGGCGCAGCCTACGAGAGCCACGCCCGACCACACCTATTGGAGACCCACACACATGGCATGATTATGCTCAGAGGTTATATGAGGTACCTAGGCAGCCTCCCATTCCCCAGCCACTTGAGCCTCGCCCTACTAGTTCTTCTCTCTTCACAGCAAAGATGGTTGAGAGGGCCATACGACGACTTCGACATGGACGTTCGACAGACCACGCAGGATTGCAGAGCGAGCATCTCATATATGCAGCCTCCACTATAGTCCCGTTGATTGCACATGTCTTCAACCGGGCTATAGGAGAGGGCTTCCCAGAGGAGTGGACTAGGCACACCATTGTGCCTATCCACAAATCTGGCGACACCCTGGATCCAGGGAACTACAGGACCATCATGATTGGCCACACCATGGCCAAACTATACGGTGCCATACTTGAGGCAGAGCTCAGTTCATATGCAGAGACTGAGGGGCTACGAGCACGAGGCCAAGCAGGTCTTCGACGAGCTTTCTCTACTATTGATCACATCTTCATTCTGCGCTGCCTCATTGATGGGGCAAGGGTGCGGAAGAAGAGGCTATATTGCTGCTTTGTGGACTTCCGCAAAGCTTTTGATACAGTGCCGCGAGAGAGGCTCTTCCAACGCCTCCAGAGCTTGGGAGTACCATCAGGGATGATTTGGGCCATCTATGCACTCTATGAGCAGGTGACTGGGAGGGTACGGTGTCCAGGAGGTATGTCTGAGGCCATTGCTAGCACCATCGGTGTTAAGCAAGGCTGCCCACTCTCTCCCACTCTATTTGGTCTCTACATTGACGAGATTGAGGACTACATTCTCCGAGCTGGAGGAGAGGGTGCAGACCTCGCAGGTACACATGTCCACATTTTATTATATGCCGATGACATTGTCTTGATTTCAGAGTCACCCGAGGGATTACAGCACCACCTTGAGGCCCTCGATGAGTTTTGTACACAGAGGGGCTTGACAGTAAACCTTGGCAAGACCAAGGTCATGATCTTCCACACCTCCCCCATGGTGAGGAATGGAGCAGGATTCAGAGCTGGTGGTGGACAGATTGAGGTGGTCACTTCCTATGTCTATCTCGGAGTCACATTCACGAGCTTGCCTGGCCCCTTCAGCATGAGACAGGCAGCCACCGATAGACTCACACGCGGATATGCAGCTTTAGCCATGTTAGAGCGGAGATGTCACCAAGCACACTTCCAGGAGCCCCGCACGAAGGGCTGGCTATTTGACACACTGGTCAGACCAGCTATGATGTATGCTGCGACGGTTTGGGCCCCAGGTCTCACAGTCACCCAGTGGAGTGCGATCGAGAGGCCACAGGTACGTATGATCTCGCGATTATTTCGTGGGAAACAGTCGGTGCCACATGACATCATCAGGGCAGAGCTAGCTGCACCACCCATGGTGGTAGAGGCACTATTCCAGACTATCTGCTTTATTCAGAGGATTAGGGACCTCCCTACAGATAGACTCACACACAGAGCTCTTGAGGCATCTATACAGATATCAGAGTTAGGATATGAGAGAGCTTGGTACACTCAGGTTAGAGTCTGGTTTGATAGTCATGGACTTGATATGGACAGATTGCCGCCTTTTCAGTATGGCCCAGACTCACCTCACATCCACCTCTCTCGTCGTGAGAGGAATGTTGTGCTCAGACAGGATCTCTGGCAGCTCTACATTAGTCAGACATGGCACACACCACACATGGGATCGAGACTATCGCACTATCGAGACCAGTTCCTAGACATACTAGCTGACGGTTTCATCCAGCGACCACGCTACATGGATACTCACATGCCTCATAGCTTGAGGGTAGCGATTGGCCAGCTGAGAGTCTCATCACACCGACTCGAGATTGAGACGGGCAGAGCCGCAGACATTCCCAGAGAGGAGCGGATATGCAGAGTATGCAGAGTAGAGATGGAGGATGAGGAGCACTTTGTATGCAGATGTAGCGCATATGATGGCATCAGAGGCAGATACGAGACTCTGTTTGCAGGGCAGCCCACCCTCAGAGAGATCATGGACTCTAGAGACCAGCGACAGCTCGGGCGACTCTTACTAGAGATACAGAGTCACAGAGATTCCCTACTCGAGCCTACTGTAGCACTCCATACAGGAGGGAGACAGAGTCAGCTCACTGACTTCTTTATTCCACGACGTGCTGCAGCCCTCCCCCCCTCAGCCCACATACCGAGCGGGGTGACTCTTCAGCAGGCTCAGATATCTCGAGCTAGGAGACGACCCCGTGATATAAGATATCGGGCCCCGAGACTTCACCGACACCAGATTACGGAGATCCAGGCTTGTGACCATCGCGCCATGGAGGAGAGACGATCCCAGATGATGGCCGATCCCGTTGCAACCATCAGGGTGGCCCTGACTCCACCTCCACCTATGTATCACATATTACATCCCACCCCCTAGCACAGGATGGAGCTAGTTAGTCGTCTTAGATGCTTTCTCATGGTTGTTGTACTACCCTTTTGCATATAGACTATCATAGATATCGCACTCCATACACCCACCACCACTTTCATGGGTATCCCCACATGCACACTACGGAGAAGATACACCCATGTACATCGATTTGTCTCATAGGCCGAGTTCGGCCTCCTAATAGACGTAAAAACACTTTCTTTTCTTTCTTTTCTTTCTCTCTCTCTCTCTTACTCTAGATGGGAGAAGCACACCGTCTCGTTATATATAATGGGATGGGGAGCTGGCCCACCTCTAACGCGCGGTCTCACCTGCATTCCACCCACGACACCACAGGGGGGCAGTGTGGTAGACTATGTTATCGGACCCCCGGAGGCGACACATCTGATAACCTCATTCACTATCCCACCCTTACCGATTGGAGCTGATCACGCATATCTTGCCCTATCCATTCGCGGCTCACCATGCATACCCCACCTCGTCACCACACAGCCACGAGCCCGTACCACCATTCACTTTAGACATGAGCTAGCATCTATAGCTCCCATGTTCGAGAGCGCATCTACTCTCTTGATCCCTCCGCCTCCTTGGAAACCCTCACCGCCCACTTCTCCTCGATCCTCCATACATCTGCTACTCTCAGCTTCCCATACACCACCCACAGCACTGCACATCCGACACGGCTGGGACATACACCCCAGAATAGATGGTACGATGAGGAGTGTAGGCGACTATACCGACATCTCAGAGCACAGAGTCTCTTGGGATCCATCACAGAGAGGGAGGCACGACGACAGATGCGAGCCCTCACACGCCGGAAGGGGCGAGCTTTCGAGGAGCGACAGGAGGCAGAGTTGATCGACCTTCTCATGAGTAGGGATTGTGCCACCGCGTGGAGGGCACTACGTGAGCCACGTCCACCTACACCCATAGTTGATCCTTCGACCTGGGAGACCTACGCCCAGAGGTTATATGACATCCGAGGACAGCCACCATTACCGATTCCTTCCACACCGCGTCCGGTGATATCCACCCTCTTCACAGGAGGCATGGTACGACAGGCCATCCATAGGCTACAGCATGGCCGTTCAACAGATCACACGGGGCTACAGGGAGAGCACTTTATATACGCACCAGATGTAGTTTCCCACTTGATCGCCCATCTCTTCAACCGTGCTTTGGTTGAGGGATTACCCGACTCATGGACTATGCATACCATTACGCCTATCCATAAGTCAGGCGATATGATGCACCCAGGGAACTACAGGACTGTTATGATAGGCCATATCCTGGCCAACATCTATGGGGCAGTACTAGAGGCAGAGCTCAGTACACACGCTGAGGCAGCGGGGATCAGAGCACCCGGCCAGGCAGGCTTCCGCCGTACTTTCTCCACCATCAACCACATCTTCGTGCTTCGTTGCTTGATTGAGAGCGCGAAGGCGAGGAAGAAGAGACTATACTGTTGCTTTGTGGATTTCCGCAAAGCCTTCGACATGGTCCCTCGAGAGAGACTACTACGGAGGCTCCACGAGTTACAGCTTCCATCAGACATGCTATGGGCCATCCACGCTTTGTATGCACGAGTCACAGGAAGGGTACGCTGCCCCGGTGGTCTATCAGACAGCCTTGTTAGCACCATTGGTGTGAAACAAGGTTGCCCCCTCTCACCCACTCTCTTCGGTCTCTACATCGACGAGATCACGGAGTATATACAGCGAGCAAGAGGGAGAGGAGCAGACATCCGAGGTACGCCAGTACATATCCTATTATATGCTGATGACATTGTCCTTCTCTCAGAGTCACAGGAGGGGTTGCAGTCACATTTACAGGCGCTCGATACCTTTTGCATGGAGAGAGGACTCACAGTGAACCTTGGCAAGACCAAGGTCATGATCTTCCATACCTCCAGGACAGTACGCCATCGCGCCTCTTTCACAGCAGCTGGAGGACAGATAGAGGTAGTGGACTCCTACGTCTACCTAGGTATCACCTTCTCGGGGAGCACAGGGGTATTCTCCATGGCACACGCTGCGAGAGATAGATTGACGCGAGGTTATGCGGCACTCGGAGGATTGGAGAGACGCTGCTTTCAGACACATTTTCAGGAGCCCCGGACTAAGGGGTGGCTCTTTGACACTCTAGTGACACCCGCATTGATGTACGCAGCACAAGTATGGGCACCAGGGATCACAGACGCGATGTGGACACAGATTGAGAGGCCCCAGATCACCATGATATCACGCTTGCTGCGCAGCAAGCCCTCCGTTCCACATGACATTATACGAGCTTAGCTTGGCACACCACCGATGCTAGTGGAGGCCCTCTTCCAGTTGGTGACCTTTATTCTGAGAGTCAGAGAGCTCCCCACTAGCCGACTCACCAGGCTTGCATTTGAGAGCTCTAGACATTTGGCAGAGACAGGGCATGAGAGAGTATGGTATGCACAGACTTACCGATGGTTAGCAGACCATGGCATGAGCATTACGGATCTCCCCCCTTTTCAGTATGACCTCTCTTCCCCCCACATTACCCTCTCTCGTTCGGAGAGGAATAGGATCATCCGTCAATGGATAGCACCACAGGAGCCTCTTCCCACAAAGAGGCAACACTACAGAGAGCACTTCTTGACTGTGACAGCGGATGGTTTCATTCAGAGACCACGATACATGGATACATCTATGGCACCAGCTGAGAGAGTGGCCATTGGGCAGCTCAGAGTATCATCACACCAGCTCGAGATTGAGATTGGACGAGCCACACATACCCCCAGGGATGAGCGATTATGCAGGATATGTAGAGAGGAGGTGGAGGACGAGGAGCACTACACATGTAGATGCAAGGCATATGAGGACATCAGAGACCGCTACCCACAGCTCTTCAGGGGGCCTAGAGAGATCAGGGCTTTATTGGGGACAGAGGACCAGCGCCCTCTGGGTCGTTTCCTAGTAGAGCTCCAGCACCACCGCGCATCACTCCTCCAGCAGCGGATGGAGATACACCTGCCCCCCCTCCCCCTCAGACTTATATTACAGATTTTTTCAGACTCACATACACTCGAGGGCCCAGTTCGATGCGGGGTGTCACATTACACAGAGCAGAGGAGCTTAGACGACAGCGTCGACGACCGAGACCCCTTGTCCGGAGAGCTCGTCGACATCAGAGAGAGATTCAGGCGATTCACGCACGCCATGACATGGAGATACAGAGACGTCAGCAGCGCACCCCTATCGATTTGGACACCCAGAGCATTTTGAGGATCGCCATGATGCCTTACCCACCGATGCATTATATCCTACACCCACTCCAGGCATTTAGGGGGTTGTGATACCATCGAGCCTCCCCTCCCTATGCATATCATATTTGTATCTCACCCATTGAGCATATAGAGTGCATACCCATAGCACCCCACACCCTTGATGCCAGCTACTATCCCTCCTTTTATACCCGTTTGCGGTACTCGCACTTTATTTTCGTTTTGGATCACAGTGGTTTGGATCATACTGATGTATATGTTTTGTCTCATAGGCCGATTTTGGCCTCTAATAGACGTTAAAAAGTCTTTCTTTCTTCTTTCTCTCTCTCTCTCTCTCTCTCTCTCTCTCTCTCTCTCTCTCTCTCTCTCTCTCTCTCTCTCTCTCTCTCTCTCTCTCTCTCTCTCTCTCTCTCTCTCTCTCTCTCTCTCTCTCTCTCTCTCTCTCTCTCTCTCTCTCTCTCTCTCTCTCTCTCTCTCTCTCTCTCTCTCTCTCTCTCTCTCTCTCTCTCTCTCTCTCTCTCTCTCTCTCTCTCTCTCTCTCTCTCTCTCTCTCTCTCTCTCTCTCTCTCTCTCTCTCTCTCTCTCTCTCTCTCTCTCTCTCTCTCTCTCTCTCTACCCGAGCCCTAATCCTAAACCTTGAAATGGCTCCCATGGACCTGAAGGAAGTGGACGACCTTATTGCTAAAGCTCTCAAAGAGGCCAAAAAGGAAGAAGACCGCAACCTCAATATATAGATACGAAAGATGATGGAAAAGTTCAAAGGACTCGAAGAACAAGTAATGAATAAAGTCAAAGGACTGGAAGAACAAGTGAAGACTCTCACAGAAGAAAGAGACCATTGGAGGACAGCTTATGAGCACATGAAAGAAGAGGGGGAGATCTCCAACGTGGAGATACTCAAGGAAGAAATAAAGAAGGAAATCAAAACGGAGGTAGAATCTACTCGAGAGTCATGGGTGGAAGTAGTACACAAAAGGGTTAAGAAGGAAGTTAGGGAAGACGTGCAGAAAGAAGAGCTCACACGAGTCCAGGACACACTTGAGGAGGAGAGGCTTCGACACACTCGAAGACTTCACATTCCGATTACAGGCCTACCCGAAGGGGTATCACCGGAGGGAGACGCCACTGACATTTGTCGTCGACTTGGATACGAGAGCACGCCCTACACAGACGCATGGAGGGTTGGGAGGGATACATTGCGTTCGCGAGCACTCATCCTCAAAATGAGTTCCGAGGAGACACGGACGGCCTTTTTTAGACGTCGATCAGTACTACGTGGACTACCCGGCAGCACCCTCTACATGGACAAGGACCTCACGCGTATGCAGGTGGCACACCGACGCGCTTGCATGCCA
Source organism: Ceratopteris richardii (assembly GCA_020310875.1). NCBI lineage: Eukaryota > Viridiplantae > Streptophyta > Polypodiopsida > Polypodiales > Pteridaceae > Ceratopteris > Ceratopteris richardii. Next base: position 7,822,979 of record CM035428.1, read on the forward strand.
CAGATACTCCAGGCACGTCGAGAGGGGAGGAAGGCCTTTTACCGCTATGGTAAGGTCTTCATAGATGGACGCCCTATCAAATAGGGCCATGCGGCCTATGAGACATCACTACACCAGGAGATACCACTCAGAGGAGCAGTGTGGAACTGCAACGGGTCACTCTGGACGCGACGAGACAGAATCGAGGAGATCCTCGCATCACATGACTTTGCGTGCATCACAGAGACACACGAGAGCCCAGAGAGAGGTCTACCACGCATTGCAGGTTTTCATTGGAAATCTGCATTAAGGACCACGACGAGACAGAGTACAGCACGAGGATCGGGAGGAGTGGCCATCGTATTTCGACAGGAGATACAGAGCCGGATCCATATTATAGGTAGAGATGAGGAGGCACGATACATGTGGGTTCGCATGGAGATAGCACAGGGCAGCTCGATTTACATTGCTGCTCTCGATACGCAGGACACGATCTCGGGGGACCGATCCGAGATAGAGACTCACCATACACAACGCTTTCAGATGAGATACTACATTACAGCACAGTAGGTGAAGTCTTCCTTATGGGGGACTTCAATGGCCGCACTCAGTCGCATCAGTGCGAGGCATACGACATGGATCACCCACATCTCATGAGGGCCAGAGACACGATTGAGATTAGCACCAGCAGAGTATCGGAAGATACGGGTAAGGACACCACCGGCTATGGCACACATCTACTCGAGCTAGGCAACCGACATCATCTCGTTATATATAACGGGATGAACTGTTGGCCAGGTTCAGGCGGACTTACTTGCTTCCCTCACGGGGGAGGTGAGAGCACAGTCGACTACATTTTGGGTACTACCTCTGGAGCTTCACTCATCCCTTCACTTAGTATTGGACGACGCCCACTCGGTGCTGACCACACATTTATCACATTCACACTCTCATCTCGGAATAATTTGACCCTCCCTCACCCACTGAGATACATACCACGATACACTTCACACACGAGCTCTCACACGTTTATGCACACCATTTACACACCCACCTACTCTCCCTCGATCCATTCTCACCTTTGGACACACTTACATCACATATCACCTCCATCCTACACGACTCACCTCTCTGAAGCTTCCCACACCGCACACATATATGCACCCTCCACGCACAGGATCCATGCCCCAGAACCGTTGGTATGATGCAAATTGTCGTGAGCTACGTAAACACCTACGGATTTTAGAGCATAGAGGAGATATTACACACACACAGGCACAGCGTCGCATGTAGAGCCTTACTCGCCGCAAACGGCGAGATTGGGAGGAGAGACAGTATTGGGATATTTACCATTTGCTCATGAGTGGAGACAGTGTAGTGGCATGGCGACATTTGAGAGAGAGGAGACAGCAGACACCTATCCGAGACCCGAGCACTTGGCATAGCTATGCACGGAGCCTATACGAGATCCCATACCAGCCTCCCATTCCCAGACCGCAGAGCTCACGTCCTACTACCTCTCACTTCTTCACACCCACTATGGTGGGACGCGCTATTGCCCGGCTGCAGTATGGCAGGGCCCATGATCATTTCGGTTGAAGGGTTCCCAGACTCATGGACTGAGCACACCATAGTGCCCATTCATAAGTCAGGTGATACTATGGATCAAGCTACATACCGGACGATCATGATTGGCCCTATATTGGCCAAGTTATATGGGGCGGTACTAGAGACAGAGTTGAGTACTCTCGACAAGGCCAGGGTGAGGAAGAGGAGATTATATTGTTGCTTTGTGGACTTCCGCAAAGCATTTGACAATATTCCCAGGAACCGACTCTTCAGATGACTAGTTGACATCGGAGCTCCGGAGGAGATGATATGGGGGATCTACGCCTTATACGAGAGAGTATCTGGTAGAGTCAGATGTCTAGGGGGCTTATCTGATCCACTTGCTAGCACTATCGGGGTGAAGCAAGGATGCCCTCTCTCACCCACCCTCTTTGGTCTTTACATTGATGAGATAGTGGACTTCATACAGCAGCAGGGGGGAGATGGCATTGAGGTACACGGGTCCACTGTCCATATTCTTTTATACGCTGATGATATTGTATTGGTTTTAGAGTCTGCAGAAGGTCTACAGCATCATCTACACGGCCTAGATGACTTTTGCAGACACAGAGGGTTATCTGTGAACCTTGGTAAAACCAAGGTCTTGATCTTTCATACATCAGCACAGGTACGCAGACATAGTTTGTTCACAGCAGCAGGTGGACCGATCGAGGTGGTCGGATCATATGTTTACTTGGGGGTGACATTTACAGCAGCATCAGGGGTCTTCTCTATGGCTCAGGCAGCCAGTGACCGCATCACACGTGTGTACGCAGCACTAGCTTTGATGGAGAGACAGTGCCACCAGGCATATTTTCAGGTGCCCCGCACAGAGGGGTGCCTCTTTGACACTTTGGTTACGCCAGCGCTCATGTATGGGGCAGCCATATGGGGAACAGGATTAGCTACATCAGTATGGACAGCATTAGAGAGGCCACAGATCCACATGATTGCCAGACTTATCCGCAGCAAACCTTCAGTACCACATGATATCATTAGAGCAGAGCTCGCTGCACCACCGATGCTAGTTGAGGCACTATTCCAGACAGTATGCCTATTACACAGACTTCGGAGCATGGATACAGAGTGCATTGCTTATCGTGCTTACGAGGCATCACGTGATATTGCATTAGCAGGCGACACCTCCTCATGGTATGCATAGACACGAGACTGGCTTGCCCACCATGGCTTTGACATAGACAGGCTACCACCACTACAGTACGACTCTCATGCACCCACCTACTTGCTCTCTCATCAAGAGAGGAATAGGATCATTCGTCAGGGGAGATATGGCATACATACATACAGAGGACATGGGTGAGCCCTACGGGTACATTGCCACCGAAAATGCTCTACTACCGCGCGCATTTTCTATATATATCGGGCACCGGCTTCATCGAGATTCCGAGATACATGCAGATCTACCTTCCCCACCACCTACGAGTCCTCATTGGGCAGCTCCGGGTTTCATCACATCAGCTCGAGATTGAGAGGGGCCGGTCCAGGGGAGTCCCCCGTGAGGAGAGGTGGTGCCCAGTATGCCAGACAGAGGTAGAGAGTGAGGAGCATTTTGTTATCAGATGTCCAGCATACTTAGACCTACGAGCACAATTCCAGATCGAGGAGTCATTCCAGCAATGCATGACTATGGGAGACCAGAGACGCTTGGGACGCTTTCTCACAGCAGCATACGAGAGGCGAGAGATGTCACTACAGCCCATACATCAGCCACGGGTGAGTACCCTGCAGACCATTACCCAGTTCTTTCAGCGAGTTGAGCTACATCAGAGAGGTCCATCTATAGGGCTCACGCTCCACCAGGCAGCAGCACAGAGAGCACGGCGCCGACCACGCATGGGCGGATATCGTCAACCACGACTATATCAGGAGGATATCTCACGCATCAGGATTGCCTACGACCACATGATGGAGCATAGGCGTACCACCACCCCTTGGGTTGTCTTCCTTCAGGAGGCACTCAGACCACCACCGATCTACCACATACTACACCCACCTCCACCCATCACTAGTAGCTAGGGCGTTTTACTCACATTTTGGATCCCCCATGTATTAAGTGGCCACTATCTGCAGAGTCAGAGCCACGTCTCCCCAGCCTTTTCCAGCCCTATATAGCTTTGTGTAGCGATATACTTTTTATTTCATTTTATCTTCTACACAGGGTTACTACACTTGTACATGGTTTTTGTCTCATAGGCCAAGTTTGGCCTCCAGAAGACGTTAATATGACTTTCTTTCTTTTTCTCTCTCTCTCTCTCTCTCTCTCTCTCTCTCTCTCTCTCTCTCTCTCTCTCTCTCTCTCTCTCTCTCTCTCTCTCTCTCTCTCTCTCTCTCTCTCTCTCTCTCTCTCTCTCTCTCTCTCTCTCTCTCTCTCTCTCTCTCTCTCTCTCTCTCTCTCTCTCTCTCTCTCTCTCTCTCTCTCTCTCTCTCTCTCTCTCTCTCTCTCTCTCTCTCTCTCATGGCTTCCAAGCTGGACGAACAGTTGGCCACCTTAGAGCATGCCCTCCGAGAGTTGATAGGAAAACACAAGAAAGAAGGAGATTCTGCACTGAACGGGGTTACCCGTAGAGTTGTCTCCCTCGAAGCCAAGGTGGCAACCTTGGAGAAGGAAAACGAATCCCTTCGGGAAGAGCTTCTCGCTACCCGCAAGCAGCACTCACGGGACCTGGAGGAGTTGCGCACTGCGCTTACTGATATGAAAACGAAACTGGACAGCATGCACGCGAAGGGGGAGATCGCTCCACATCTAGAGGACATTCGGGTGACTATCAAGAAGGAGTGTATGGAGGTGGTGCAGAACGAGCTTGAGACTAAGAAAGATGGATGGGTCGAGGTTGTCAAAAAGAACCTTCGACAGGAGGCAAAGAAGAACAACCACCATGAGGAGATCCACATAGTGCATACCACCATAGAGGAGGAGCGGATGCGACAGGCCCGCAGGCTCAATGTTCGCGTCTCCGGCCTCACAGAGACATACGGACCACCTGAGCAGGACGGGGTCGCTTATGCACATTACTTGGATACCGCGCGGATGAGCCTCTCCCTTTCACCAGAGTATGGAGAGCAGGACAGGACACCACACGGAGGAGAGCACTTATCCTTCAGTTCTCAGATGAGGCCAGGAGGAGAGACTTTCTCAGACGACGGGCGGTTCTACGCACTACACCGGAAACCCCCATCTATTTGGATGACGACCTCACACGGATGCAGGTAGAGCACAGACGGGCATGCATGCCACGTGTCCTCCAGGCAAGACGAGAGGGACATCGTGCCCTCTACAGAGACGGTCGGATCATCATTGATGGACGGCCCATTGACTAGGGATTCGCGGCCTATGAGACAGCACAGCAGGAGGTGCACATTGCAGTCTGGAACTGCAATGGATCTTTATGGACACATCCAGGGCACCTCGAGGAGGTGATGGAGGGCAGAGACATTATCTTCTTGAAAGAGACACACGAGAGCCCGGGGAGGAGCCTACCGAGGATTGAGGGCTATATGCGGGAGTCAGCTCACCGCCGTCAGATGAGACAGCACACCACACGAGGATCAGGAGGAGTAGCCGTGCTCTATAGACAGTCGTTACAGCACAGGGTACAGGTGGTAGCCAGAGACCCAGAGGCACATTTCATGTGGATACGCTTGCAGCTATCAGAGGAGAGAGCAACGTACTTCGCCGTATGCTATATTGCACCCATTGGTTCACGCTTCACACATTCCCGTGAGCAGCCATCAGGAGGGGAGGGACCAGGCACCACATCGCCATATGACTGCCTCAGTGACACGATTATGGAGTATACCGGGATGGGTGAAGTCTTCCTTGTAGGAAACTTCAATGCCCGCACTCAGAGCCACCAGTGTGATATCTACGACTTTGACGACCCTTAGATGCTTCGTACCATAGAGGACATGCCTACACTCAGAGCCACAGCCGACACCGCCACACCCACCTTATATGGCCGACACTTACTCCAGATGGGAGCAGCACACCGTCTCGTCATATATAATGGGATGGGGAGCTGGCCCACCTCGCACGGTCTCACCTGCATTCCACCCACGACACCACAGGGGGGCAGTGTGGTAGACTATGTTATCGGGCCCCCGGAGGCGACACATCTGATCACCTCATTCACTATCCAGCCCTTACCGATTGGAGCTGATCACGCATATCTTGCCCTATCCATTCGCGGCTCACCATGCATACCCCACCCCGTCACCACACAGCCACGAGCCCGTACCACCATTCACTTTAGACATGAGCTAGCACATATCTATAGCTCCCATGTTCGAGAGCGCATCTACTCCCTTGATCCCTCTTCCTCCTTGGACACCCTCACCGCCCACTTCTCCTCGATCCTCCATACATCTTCTACTCTCAGCTTCCCATACACCACCCACAGCACTGCACATCCGACACGGTTGGCGCATACACCCCAGAATAGATGGTACGATGAGGAGTGTAGGCGACTATACCGACATCTCAGAGCACAGAGTATCTTGGGATCCATCACAGAGAGGGAGGCACGACGACAGATGCGAGCCCTCACACACCGGAAGCGGCGAGCTTTCGAGGAGCGACAGGAGGCAGAGTTGATCGACCTTCTCATGAGTAGGGATTGTGCCACCGCGTGGAGGGCACTACGTGAGCCACGTCCACCTACACCCATAGCCGATCCTTCGACTTGGCACACCTACGCCCAGAGGTTATATGACGTCCTAGGACAGCCACCATTACCGATTCCTTCCACACCGCGTCCGGTGATATCCACCCTCTTCACAGCAGGCATGGTACGACAGGCCATCCATAGGCTACAGCATGCACCATCGACCACATCTTCGTGCTTCGTTGCTTGATTGAGAGCGCGAAGGCGAGGAAGCAGAGACTATACTGTTGCTTTGTGGATTTCCGCAAAGCCTTCGACATGGTCCCTCGAGAGATACTACTACGGAGGCTCCAGGAGTTACAGCTTCCATCAGACATTCTATGGGCCATCCACGCTTTGTATGCACGAGTCACAGGTAGGGTACGCTGCCCCGGCGGTCTATCAGACAGCCTTGTTAGCACCATTGGTGTGAAACAAGGTTGCCCCCTCTCACCCACTCTCTTCGGTCTCTACATCGACGAGATCACGGAGTATATACAGCGAGCAAGAGGGAGAGGAGGAGACATCGGAGGTACGCTAGTACATATTCTATTATATGCTGATGACATTGTCCTGCTCTCAGAGTCACGGGAGGGGTTGCAGTCACATTCACAGGCGCTCGATACCTTTTGCATGGAGAGAGGACTCACAGTGAACCTTGGCAAGACCAAGGTCATGATCTTCCATACCTCCAGGACAGTACGCCATCGCGCCTCTTTCACAGCAGCTGGAGGACAGATAGAGGTAGTGGACTCCTACGTCTACCTAGGTATCACCTTCTCGGGAAGCACAGGGGTATTCTCCATGGCACAGGCTGCGAGAGATAGATTGACGCGAGGTTATGCGGCACTTGCAAGATTGGAGAGACGCTGCTTTCAGACACATTTTCAGGAGCCCTGGACTAAGGGGTGGCTCTTTGACACTCTAGTGACACCCGCATTGCTAGTGGAGGCCCTCTTCGAGTTGGTGACCTTTATTCTGAGAGTCAAAGAGCTCCCCACTAGCCGACTCACAAGGCTTGCATTTGAGAGCTCTAGACATTTGGCAGAGACAGGGCATGAGAGAGTATGGTATGCACAGACTTACCGATGGTTAGCAGACCATGGCATGAGCATTACGGATCTCCCCCCTTTTCAGTATGACCTCTCTTCCCCCCACATTACCCTCTCTCGTTCGGAGAGGAATAGGATCATCCGTCAGGACCTACTAGAGATACACGTCAGGGAGACATGGATAGCACCACGGGAGCCTCTTCCCACAAAGAGGCAACACTACAGAGAGCACTTCCTAACTGTGACAGCGGATGGTTTCATTCAGAGACCACGATATGGCACCAGCTGAGAGAGTGGCCATTGGGCAGCTCAGAGTATCATCACACCAGCTCGAGATTGAGATTGGGCGAGCCACACATACCCCCAGGGATGAGCGATTATGCAGGATATGTAGAGAGGAGGTGGAGGAGGAGGAGCACTACACATGTAGATGCCAGGCATATGAGGACATCTGAGACCGCTACCCACAGCTCTTCAGGGGGCCTAGAGAGATCAGGGCTTTATTGAGGACAGAGGACCAGCGCCCTCTAGGTCGTTTCCTAGTAGAGCTCCAGCACCACCGCGCATCACTCCTCCAGGAGCAGATGGAGATACACCTGGCCCCCCCCCCTCAGACTCATATTACAGATTTTTTCAGACCCACATACACTCGAGGGCCCAGCTCGATGCGGGGTGTCACATTACACAGAGAAGAGGAGCTTAGACGACAGCGTCGACGACCGAGACCCCTTGTCCGGAGAGCTCGTCCACATCAGAGAGAGGTTCAGGCGATTCACGCACGCCATGACATGGAGATACAGAGACGTCAACAGCGCACCCCTATCGATTTGGACGCCCAGAGCATTTTGAGGATCGCCATGATGCCTTACCCACCGATGCATTATATCCTACACCCACTCCAGGCATTTAGGGGGTTGTGACACCATCGAGCCTCCCCTCCCTATGCATATCATGTTTGTATCTCACCCATTGAGCATATAGAGTGCATACCCATAGCACCCCACACCCTTGATGCCAGCTACTATCCCTCCTTTTATACCCGTTTGTAGTACTCACACTTTATTTTCGTTTTGGATCACAGTGGATTGGATCATACTGATGTATATGTTTTGTCTCATAGGCCAGAGTTTGGCCTCTAATAGACGTTAAAAAGTCTTTCTTTCTTTCAAAGGCAAAGACATCATTATGCTCACAGAGACACATGAGAGCCCGGACCGGGGCCTACCTCGAGTCCACGGTTTTCAGTGGGAGTCCACATACAGAGAGTGTACACGTCAGCACACCACCCGAGGATCAGGAGGAGTAGCCATACTCTTTAGAGATGGACTTCAGAGCAGGATACAGATAGTCGCACGTGATTCACAGGCCAGATATCTTTGGATTCGACTGCAGCTCTCGCAGGAGAGGATCATCTTCATAGCATTATGCTACTTTGCTCCTTCTAGCTCGCGTTTCGCTATCATAGATCGAGAGGAGGACTCACCATACACTTGCTTGTCAGAAGAGATTACAGAGTACTCTGCATTAGGGGAAGTCTTCCTTATGGGAGACTTCAATGCAAGGACAGGCAATGATCAGTGTGAGATATTTGACCCAGAAGACCCAGAGATACTACATACCATAGAGGATGAGTCTACAGCTCGAGCTTCAGCTGACCCTACACACACTCACTATGGCACTCACCTACTCAGACTAGGCTCTCGACATAATCTCATTATCTATAACGGGATGACTCAGTGGCCTACCTCAGGAGGATTGACATGCATACCACACTCAGCCACAGATGGCGGGGGAAGTACAGTAGATTACGTCATGGGGTCCAGAGAGGCCATCCACCTACTTACCTCATTCACCATCCCACCCATACCCATTGGGGCCGATCACACATACCTCGCACTCTCCCTAAAGGGAGACACCCCTTTACGCATACCCGCAGCACGCATCCCACACACCACCATCCACTTCACACACGAGCTAGCTCACATATATGCGGCTCGAGTCGAGAAGGGTCTTCTCTTACTTCATCCTGACACTCCACTATCCCTACTCACCTCTCCGATAGCATCAGTTCTTCAGACATCAGCCATCAGCTCCTTCCCACACACCATCCATTCTCGTCACACACCTCCTCCCGGGACTATGCCACAACATCGTTGGTATGATGAGGATTGCAGAGATCTTTACCGCCGTCTACGAGCTCAGCGAGCATTGGGAGAGATCACAGAGAGAGAGGCCAAGGGACAGATGAAGACTCTCATACGTCGAAAGAGGCGAGCCTTTGAGGAGGCACAGGAGCTTGAGCTATACCATCTCTTTATGAGTATGGACAGTGCTGCAGCATGGCACATCCTACGAGAGCCACGCCCGACCACACCTATTGGAGACCCACACACATGGCATGATTATGCTCAGAGGTTATATGAGGTACCTAGGCAGCCTCCCATTCCCCAGCCACTTGAGCCTCGCCCTACTAGTTCTTCTCTCTTCACAGCAAAGATGGTTGAGAGGGCCATACGACGACTGCGACATGGACGTTCGACAGACCACGCGGGATTGCAGAGCGAGCATCTCATATATGCAGCCTCCACTATAGCCCCGTTGATTGCACATGTCTTCAACCGGGCTATAGGAGAGGGCTTCCCAGAGGAGTGGACTAGGCACACCATTGTGCCTATCCACAAATCTGGCGACACCCTGGATCCAGGGAACTACAGGACCATCATGATTGGCCACACCATGGCCAAACTATACGGTGCCATACTTGAGGCAGAGCTCAGCTCATATGCAGAGACTGAGGGGCTACGAGCACGAGGCCAGGCAGGTTTTCGACGAGCTTTCTCTACTATTGATCACATCTTCATTCTGCGCTGCCTCATTGATGGGGCAAGGATGCGGAAGAAGAGGCTATATTGCTGCTTTGTGGACTTCCGCAAAGCTTTTGATACAGTGCCACGGGAGAGGCTCTTCCAACGCCTCCAGAGCTTGGGAGTACCATCAGGGATGATTTGGGCCATCTATACACTCTATGAGCATGTGATTGGGAGGGTACGGTGTCCAGGAGGTATGTCTGAGGCCATTGCTAGCACCATCGGTGTTAAGCAAGGCTGCCCACTCTCTCCCACTCTATTTGGTCTCTACATTGACGAGATTGAGGACTACATTCTCCGAGCTGGAGGAGAGGGTGCAGACCTCGCAGGTACACATGTCCACATTTTATTATATGCCGATGACATTGTCTTGATTTCAGAGTCACCCGAGGGATTACAGCGCCACCTTGAGGCCCTGGATGAGTTTTGTACACAGAGGGGCTTGACAGTAAACCTTGGCAAGACCAAGGTCATGATCTTCCACACCTCCCCCATGGTGAGGAATGGAGCAGGATTCAGAGCTGGTGGTGGACAGATTGAGGTGGTCACTTCCTATGTCTATCTCGGAGTCACATTCACGAGCTTGCCTGGCCCCTTTAGCATGAGACAGGCAGCCACCGATAGACTCACACGCGGATATGCAGCTTTAGCCATGTTAGAGCGGAGATGTCACCAAGCACACTTCCAGGAGCCCCGCACGAAGGGCTGGCTATTTGACACACTGGTCAGACCAGCTATGATGTATGCTGCGACGGTTTGGGCCCCAGGTCTCACAGTCACCCAGTGGAGTGCGATCGAGAGGCCACAGGTACGTATGATCTCGCGATTATTTCGTGGGAAACAGTCGGTGCCACATGACATCATCAGGGCAGAGCTAGCTGCACCACCCATGGAAGTAGAGGCACTATTCCAGACTATCTGCTTTATTCAAAGGATTAGGGACCTCCCTACAGATAGACTCACACACAGAGCTCTTGAGGCATCTATACAGATATCAGAGTCAGGATATGAGAGAGCTTGGTACACTCAGGTTAGAGTCTGGTTTGATAGTCATGGACTTGATATGGACAGATTGCCGCCTTTTCAGTATGACCCAGACTCACCTCACATCCACCTCTCTGGTCGTGAGAGGAATGTTGTGCTCAGACAGGATCTCTGGCAGCTCTACATTAGTCAGACATGGCACACACCACACATGGGATCGAGACTATCGCACTATGGAGACCAGTTCATAGACATACTAGCTGACGGTTTCATCCAGCGACCACGCTACATGGATACTCACATGCCTCATAGCTCGAGGGTAGCGATTGGCCAGCTGAGAGTCTCATCACACCGACTCGAGATTGAGACGGGCAGAGCCGCAGACATTCCCAGAGAGGAGCGGATATGCAGAGTATGCAGAGTAGAGATGGAGGATGAGGAGCACTTTGTATGCAGATGTAGCGCATATGATGGCATCAGAGTCAGATACGAGACTCTGTTTGCAGGGCAGCCCACCCTCCGAGAGATCATGGACTCTAGAGACCAGCGACAGCTCGGGCGATTCTTACTAGAGATACACAGTCACAGAGATTCCCTACTCCAGCCTACTGTAGCACTCCATACAGGAGGGAGACAGAGTCAGCTCACTGACTTCTTTATTCCACGACGTGCTGCAGCCCTCCCCCCCTCAGCCCACACACCGAGCGGGGTGACTCTTCAGCAGGCTCAGATATCTCGAGCTAGGAGACGACCCCGTGCTATAGGATATCGGGCCCCGAGACTTCACCGACACCAGATTGCGGAGATCCAGGCTTGTGACCATCGCGCCATGGAGGAGAGACGATCCCAGATGATGGCCGATCCCGTTGCAGCCATCAGGGTGGCCCTGACTCCACCTCCACCTATGTATCACATATTACACCCACCCACTAGCACAGGATGGAGCTAGTAGTCGTCTTAGATGCATTCTCATGGTTGTTGTACTACCCTTTTGCATATAGACTATCATAGATATCGCACTCCATACACCCCCCACCATTTTCATGGGTATCCCCACATGCATACTACGCAGATCTATATCGATTTGTCTCATAGGCCGAGTTCGGCCTCCTAATAGACATAAAAACACTTTCTTTCTTTCTTTCTCTCTCTCTCTCTCTCTCTCTCTCTCTCTCTCTCTCTCTCTCTCTCTCTCTCTCTCTCTCTCTCTCTCTCTCTCTCTCTCTCTCTCTCTCTCTCTCTCTCTCTCTCTCTCTCTCTCTCTCTCTCTCTCTCTCTCTCTCTCTCTCTCTCTCTCTCTCTCTCTCTCTCTCTCTCTCTCTCTCTCTCAGAGTCACAGGAGGGGTTGGAGTCACATTTACAGGCGCTCGATACCTTTTGCATGGAGAGAGGACTCACAGTGAACCTTGGCAAGACCAAGGTCATGATCTTCCATACCTCCAGGACAGTACGCCATCGCGCCTCTTTCACAGCAGCTGGAGGACAGATAGAGGTAGTGGACTCCTACGTCTACCTAGGTATCACCTTCTCGGGCAGCACAGGGGTATTCTCCATGGCACAGGCTGCCAGAGATAGATTGACGCGAGGTTATGCGGCACTTGCAGGATTGGAGAGAAGCTGCTTTCAGACACATTTTCAGGAGCCTCGGACTAAGGGGTGGCTCTTTGACACTCTAGTGACACCCGCATTGATGTACGCAGCAGCAGTATGGGCACCAGGGATCACAGAGGCGATGTGGACGCAGATTGAGAGGCCCCATATCACCATGATATCACGCTTGCTGCGCAGCAAGCCCTCCGTTCCACATGACATTACACGAGCTGAGCTTGGCACACCACCGATGCTAGTGGAGGCCCTCTTCCAGTTGGTGACCTTTATTCTGAGAGTCAGAGAGCTCCCCACTAGCCGACTCACCAGGCTTGCATTTGAGAGCTCTAGACATTTGGCAGAGAAAGGGCATGAGAGAGTATGGTATGCACAGACTTACCGATGGTTAGCAGACCATGGCATGAGCATTACGGATCTCCCCCCTTTTCAGTATGACCTCTCTTCCCCCCACATTACCCTCTCTCGTTCGAAGAGGAATAGGATCATCCGTCAGGACCTACTACAGATACACGTCAGGTAGACATGGATAGCACCACGGGAGCCTCTTCCCACAAAGAGGCAACACTACAGAGAGCACTTCCTAACTGAGACAGCGGATGGTTTCATTCAGAGACCACGATACATGGATACATATATGGCACCAGCTGAGAGAGTGGCCATTGGGCAGCTCAGAGTATCATCACACCAGCTCGAGATTGAGATTGGGCGAGCCACACATACCCCCAGGGATGAGCGATTATGCAAGATATGTAGAGAGGAGGTGGAGGACGAGGAGCACTACACATGTAGATGCCAGGCATATGAGGACATCAAAGACCGCTACCCACAGCTCTTCAGGGGGCCTAGAGAGATCAGGGCTTTATTGGGGACAGAGGACCAGCGCCCTCTAGGTCGTTTCCTAGTAGAGCTCCAGCACCACCGCGCATCACTCCTCCAGCAGCAGATGGAGATACACCCGGCCCCCCCCCTCAGACTCATATTACAGATTTTTTCAGACCCACATACACTCGAGGGCCCAGCTCGATGCGGGGTGTCACATTACACAGAGCAGAGGAGCTTAGACGACAGCGTCGACGACCGAGACCGCTTGTCCGGAGAGCTCGTCCACATCAGAGAGAGACTCAGGCGATTCACGCACGCCATGACATGGAGATACAGAGATGTCAGCAGCGCAC
>CM035428.1:7869412-7871912 GCA_020310875.1 Ceratopteris richardii
CCACAAGGATATGTTTTTATATCATACTGCATTAGGACAAAGGAAAGGAGATACATGCATCAAGATTGCATGATATACATTCTTAATACAAGGAAAAGTCATGCATCAAGCTCATGCATGCATTTGCATGTAGGCACATGCATTTGCATGATAGAACGGGATGTTGTTTGCAAGTAGATATGATAATGTACTCCCTTAGTATTTAGCTTACTTTATAAAGCTCGCGGCTTGACATTAGGGAAGACAGAGGGCTAGTTAGTTGCAAAGACATGCTAGTTCTATTTTGCTCAAGTAATTAGTCGATTCCTTCCCAAGTTGATACTCCGTTATCAAAAACAAGTACTTAATGACAATTAAGTATGTTTGATGTCTTACTAGGTATAAGTAGGCACTTGGAGAAACTTAAGTATTAAATTTTTTTGAATCAAGCTCATGCATGAATGCAAAGAACATGCATGCATTTGCATGTAGGCACATGCATTTGCATGATAGAACGGGATGTTGTTTGCAAGTAGATATGATAATGTACTCTCTTAGTATTTAGCTTACTTTATAAAGCTCGCGGCTTGACATTAGGGAAGACAGAGGACTAGTTAGTTGCAAAGACATGCTAGTTCTAGTTTGCTCAAGTAATTAGTCGATTCCTTCCCAAGTTGATACTTCGTTAGCAAAAGCAAAACTTAATGACAATTAAGTATGTTTGATGTCTTACTAGGTATAAGTAGGCACTAGGAGAAAGTTAAGTATTAAATTTTCTTGATGACCAAGAAAACTTAAATACTTGCAAAGCTTTTGCAATGAATGATGACTGCAAGAAAACTTAAAATACTTGCAAAGCTTTTGCAATGAATGATGACTATATCTCTAATCAAGATGCAAAGCTTTCAAAAAGCATGGAAACTTTATTAAGCATTTTTCTGACGATAAGAAAAGTATGCTTGGTTTTGTTTAACCTAATTAGAGCTTAAAGAAGAAACCCAAGTCAAATTAATCTTTGGAAATCAAGATATTTTCTGAAAGATATCTCAAAATAATCTTTAGGAATTAAGCTACTTCCTAAAAGTTAAACCAAGAAAGGAAATAACCTAGTTAACTATTTCCTTAGTAAAAAAGGAATATCTTTTGGACAAGCAATAAAGCCTTAAGTCTTGTTCTATTTCAATAGTCAAGATTTCTTTTATAGAGATGATTCCAGTAAAACTAAGGTTTCCAAGATGAATCATTGGCTTAGTATTACTAGAATCCTTGGTAGGAATCTAAGGTTCTTGAAAGAAATATATCTCCCTAGATGTGAGACTGGAATCTTTCAAGTCAATTTAATAACAAGTAGTTCCCAGCAGTTCCCAAACCACTAGTATGGGTACCTAAGTCCAAATAGTGATATAACCTAAAGGTATATCAAAGATTTTTAGCTTTGGAATCTGAGAGGCATGAGTGCATGCTTGGACTTAAGTTGAGGGAAAGATCTCTAAAAAAATCCTGCAGGTAAGCAAAGAAGCTTTAGATAGTTCATGAGATCTTAAAGATAAAGACTGAGTCTTTATTTTAGTCGCAAGATCAACTAGATTTGATCAAGCTTTGCCATGATGGTCCAAGAATGTGCGATTGGAACTACTCTGTAGATTGCCCAAGTATTGGCAATAAAATTCCTTTTGGGAATTATTCACTCAAGTTCCATTTATCCAATGGAAAATTGTGAAAAGAGTAAATTGTTCCAAGTTTGAACAGAATAAAAATTTCAAGAATGTCTGCAACCGTGTCGACGGTACTTAAGTCTGTAAAAGGTAAAACATAATGTTTGCCTATCCTTAAAAGGATTTTGGTACAAATGCAGAAAGCATGAGCGGATGCTTAGACTTGAGCAGTAGAGAGATTCTTGTAAAGTCCCGGTCGGGATAGGTACCTAAAGCTTCAGTAGAGAAAGGAATCTAAAGACAGAAAGTCAAAAGCTCTTGTCACTACAAATTGGTCAAGAATCAACCAATTGAACTTGAATCTGTGAAAATTCAAGTACTTGGAATTCTATTTGGTTTTCATTTGAAAACCATAGCAAAGAAGGATGGATGTTCCATCAAAAGGTTTTCAAGTTCTTAAAGGATAGCACAAGATCATGAAACGATCATGTGAAGTGATAAAAACCTAGAATATCAAGTTAGAGGTAATGCCTAAAACTTCAATTGAAGAGATATGGTACTCTATCAAGATATGTTTAGACTTTAAGGATAAGAATCACCCACACATTAATGTGAATATAAAATAGCGTGGTATGGGACACAAGATTTTATACTCGGATTGATGTAGGAAAGATGGTATGGGACATCAGACCGTGAGATGATGATTATCTTTTAGTCTTAGAATAAATCTTGAAGTTAGATCTAATCCTCAAGGAAATTAAAGACTTCAAAGGAGTTTAAATTCAAGAAGGATAAAAGTAGTATCTCAAGATATTTCAAGATAACTTCAAGCATAGTGGAAAGCAATGTTTTAGCAACGGCAACGC
>CM035428.1:7876912-7889412 GCA_020310875.1 Ceratopteris richardii
TATATACATACATACATACATACATACATACATGTGTGTATACGTACCAAAGTCACAAGGGGACGGGGACGGGTCCCGGGAACGGTAGTGTCCCCGGGACAGGGACAGAGCCTAGGGTGTCCCGGGGACGCGGCACTCAGAAATGTGCTTATTTTTCACAAAAATATCAAATGAGTAATTATTGTACGATGAATTTGCTCACATATGAAAAGGATAATAACAACAAATGACAAGTGTAAATCACTATGGAGAATCTATGCGGGGAGTCTCAGTTTATGCATGACAGTCATAGACTTATGCTCCTTTATGTTGTTCTTTTTCCACTTGGTTCAACTTCTCTCCTTCGCATTCTTTGAAAGGATATCCTTCCATGCATTAGGTCTTACATAGCATCCTCAGTCCTATGGTTTTCACTTATAAACAGAAGACCACTGGCATGTTGAGAAGAGAAGAAGGGTGAAGAGAGGGCTCAGAGTATGGAGAGGGTCGCAACTTGCTGAATATGCTCAATGGAGCTCTATTTTATGCTTGATTGTGGACCCAAGAACCTTCTAGAGGTGCTCCAAAAAAGGTGCCAATCATTCAAGGCAATAAAAAACCAACTTTGTAGTAGCTAAATCACTTTTGACAATTTTGGCCGTCCCCAAACCGTCCCCATCGTTCATTGTCACATGGGACCGTCCCGGGGACGCGTCCCGGGGACGTCCCTATGTTTCACATTTGTCTAAGGGGACGCCAACCGTCCCGGTTGGGCGTCCCGGCATATTTCCATTCGGGGACGGTGTCCCGGCGTCCCTAGGGCCCGGGGACGCGTCCCCTTGTGACATTGATACGTACGTATGTACGTACGTATGTATGTATGTATGTATGTATGTATGTGTGTATATATATATATATATATATATATATATATATATATATATATATATATATATATATATATATATATATATATATATATATATATATATATACATACATATATATATATATACATATATATATATATATATATATATATATAAATATATATATACATATATATATGATTTGAAGTATAAACAAAACTTCATTTTTTGAAGTAGTTTTATTATTCATATAGTATCTATGAAGTTCATAATGCTTAAAAGTCCAAAAGAGAGAGTACAAAGCCTGAGCTCTATCAATATGTGCATCTCCTTTAAGAATGAGATTCAAAAGGTAATTTACATAAGTTGATTTCTCAGCATTCATTGTAAGTATAAGTGAGGATCAGTTTTTCAAGAAATAACATGGGAAGGCATCTGACCGTGAGAACAATCTTTGTTTTAAAAGCCTGTAACATTGCATATTGTTAGTGAAGTAAATATCAAGATACCTAGTTGGTCTTACAATCCACATTGCTAGTTCCTCATAATGAAGATCCAAAGAAAAACTGATCTTGAATTTGCTGATGCTTGTAATTCAGTTGTTCATGATGATGCAAGCTTCATGGTCCCAACCTATAATATATCGTATTTATATACCTTCAAAAGTTCAGGTTTATCTGAACTCACAAACTAAAGATAATAAGCACAAACACAAATATGTAAGAGGATACAACAAAATGAGAAACCACACAAAAGAATTCGGTAAAGTTAGTTACAACACATCAAACTTCAAAATTCAAACTAACAAACAGTGGTTTTGTAGTTATGCCACACTATACGCATACACATTCATCCCACAGAGGAGTATGATGCACTATAGGCCAAATACACACATTCTCACACCAACTAGAGATTTAGACTTGCAAAGAAAGAGTACCAATTGAGGTGAGAATGAAAATATGTCGTCTATGCCAAATGGAGCAAGGGACAAAGTTGCATCTTATGTGTTATTCCCCACCATATTTATGCGATACATAGTTGGTTCCATTGCTTTCGGAGAGATTTTGGACCGTTCTCTAGGGTTAATCGATACCAAGCAAGACCAATGATGTTTGGTGTTGTTTCCATAATTCCTATCTATTAGTAGTACAAAGATGAAATCTAAATCGTAGATTTAAATCAGAATTTAAATTGTTTGAATCCTAGAAATCTTAAGAATTGGAAAAACAATGGTTTCTTATTCATAGGAGTTTCTTATTTTTTCTCTTTGTTTTATTGGAAACAAGGGGGGGAGGGTGCAAGGTTTTCTTAATTCCTAAGCTATGCTATTCTTTCTTATACTTTGTGTGAAAAGAGATTAAATGTTTCTACATGTGGAGGGTCCGTTCGTGCAAGATGTGTTCACATGTGAAGTTTTTGATTGGTGCAGATTGGTCATGAAGAAGAAACATTCCATGTCAAATTTCGTCCATGCATATATTTGCCTATTTTATGTATTTTTCCAAAGTTGTATTAGTTCTCTTAAGTCAAAGAAATAGACACCCTCTTATCCATATCGATTTGTCTACAATATCTTATGTGCTTATGTGAAATACTTTTTCTTTTATCTTATGCTTCAGGATCTATGTCAAACATTTAGAGTTCGTAGAATTAGAAAAGGAACGGTAACCTTGCAACTTGGGGGTGAGGAAAGCCTCGCATATCATATAAAATCCCCCTCTTTTACATGTCTCTCACTCTCTCATCTTTGAGTCTTTCCCTTTACTTTATAGACCAACTCTCTCTCTCCCACTTTGTCTCTCTCTCCCTACTTGTCACAACCTCTCTCTCTCTCTCTCTCTCTCTCTCTCTCTCTCTCTCTCTCTCTCTCTCTCTCTCTCTCTCTCTCTCTCTCTCTCTCTCTCTCTCTCTCTCTCTCTCTCTCTCTCTCTCTCTCTCTCTCTCTCTCTCTCTCTCTCTCTCTCTCTCTTCCACCCTCCCCTTCCATAAACCACTTAAGGGGAAAAACATATTTCGGAATAAAAAATTGTTAAAAGCATTTTATAGAATGAAATGTTCCTTTTTTTATTTGTAAAATCTTTTTCTCCTACAGGAGCCTAGAGGGTATTTTAAAGCAACCTGAATTAAATGTGATCTTAAATGTCATTTCTCATTAATAGACATTTTCTCAACAATGTATTTTTGAGATTTTTCTAATGTTCACCTATTATAGTGTAATTTTGAGCATGAAGTTAGATCTGGTAATTCAATGTCACCCTCATTTGAAGCACTCCTTAGAGATCTTTCATGTTATTTTCAAAACTTGTAAATAAATCCCAATTTATTTGTTTGCTTTAAAATCCTAGCTGTTTAGCCTTTTACCTTTTCTCAAGAAAATTTTATGACTCAACTGAAGCCTAATCTAGCCTCAAGAAAGATTTGCACAATAATTCTCAAATGCTCTTGACTTCATGACACGTGTACTTCTTAAACCTCGCCTTCATGAAGTCTTGTGTACTCCCTCTCTAACCTGCATCTACTTGACGTCATAACTCACACATAGTGGCTGCATACAGTTAATTGCATTTCGAGGTTGTCTGGGCCTACATACTGAAACTTGCAAACTACAAAGCTCATAATTTAAGTCACCTCTATGTATTTATCTATACATGAAAATTAAAGGCTAAAAATACTGTAGTCAGCTCTATTTGTATGGACTGAAAATATTGAGTTATAAAGCCACTTCAAAGAAAGTACGAGAAGGGACCTGAGCCGCGGGGGGGGGGGTTTTCACAAAAGTGCTACTAGAGGAGAAAATAGAAGTCACAATTTTCACAATTTTCATTTCCTCAATCTGCATCCATAAAATATTTATCTTCACTTGGTCTAAATACCACAACTTAAATCTCAATAATTGAACCATGCATGCAAAAGAAAGGTGGCATCAACTTCAATCACTCAAGCAAGTGAGCTCACCAACTATGACTGAAAAGGAACAAAGTTGTGTGTGTGTGTATGTGTGTGTGAGAGAGAGAGAGAGAAAGAAAGAAAGAAAGAAAGACAGAAAGTTCTTTTACGTCTATGCCAGGCCAAAGTCAGCCTATGAGACAAGACATAAGATACATGATGCGGATGTCATCTGGCTGTCACAAAACTAAAGCAAGATCATAAAAAGCTAATACAATCTAGTCTCCAACATGTGTGGTAAAATACTAAGGCTGATAGAGCCCTATCTCTGGGGGTATATGCATGTCTATATGTTGAGGGCAATACAATCATGAAGATGCATCTGTCTACCAGCTCCATCCTGTGGTAATGGAGGGGTGGAGGATGTGATACATAGGTGGAGCTGGTGCTAGAGCTTCCTGTATGAAAGCTATAGGATCTTCTCTCATAAGGGCTACTCTCTCCGCAGCCGCCACAGGATGTCGAGCTCGAATCTCCTATATATGGCGATGGTGTAGCCTCACTCCTTTGAGCGTTGTGACTCATGGTCATCATCTAGCTTGACTCACCTCAGCCTATTGTAGTGTCACTCCTCGCTTGGAATCACGTGGGGAGGGGACTCTAGACCTCTAGAAAAAATCAGTGAGTTGTAGTTGTCTCCTCTCCACCTCTGTAGATGTGTGTGTCAGTGGTAAGAGTGCATCTCTATGCCTTTGAATCTCTATCAAGAAACATCCTAATTGTCTATGATCTCGGGAGTCCATAATTTCTCGTAGGGTGGGCTGTCCTCTAAACAAGGTCTCATATATGTCTCTAATTTGAATGTATGCTCTACATCGACATACGAAATGCTCCTCACTCTCCACCTCCTCTCTACATAGTTTGCAGATTCGCTCTGCTCTCGGACCCACTATGTCTCCCACTCTCAATCTCCCGTCTGTGTGATCATGTGATGCGACCCTCGCTTGGCCAATCGCTACTCGTGAACTCTGTGGCATATAGATGTCCATATAGTGTGATCTCTGTATGAACCCATCCGACATAATGGTGAGAAATTGGTCTCTGTAGTCTAACATCCCCCCCTCTAAACTAGGTGATCTCCATACTCTCCTGATGTAGCGCCTCCATAAGTCCTGTCTGATCACCTGATTCCTCTCGCTGCGAGAGAGGTGATAGTAAGGTGAGTCCAAGTCGTACTGAAAAGGGGCAAACTCTCCATATCGAGCCCATGTCTCGCGAACCAAGTTGTGACTTGTGAGTACAAGGCTCTATCATGTCCACTCTAAGATAATTGTATAGCTTCCTCAAAAGCTCTACCAGTGAGTCTGTCGTGTGGTAACTCCCTCACCCTCTGAATGAAGCTCACTGTCTCGGATAGTGTCTCGAGGACCATAGGTGGTGCCGAGAGCTCTTCTCGGATGATATAATGTGGCATGTTCTGCTTGCTACGGAACAAGCGTGAGATCATACATACCTGGGACCTCTCAATCTGTGCCCACTGATCGACCGTCAAGCTTGGTGCCCATACTGTCATTGAATACATCAAGGCAGGGATGACTAGTGTGGCGAAAAGCCACCCCTTCGTGCAAGGTTCCTCGAAGTGTGCGGGGTGGAACCTCTACTCTAGCATGGCCAAGGCTCCATACCCTCGGGTGAGTCTGCCAATAGCTTCTTGCCTCATCGTGAAAGGTCCTAGTAGATTGGAGAAAGTAATTCCCAGGTAGACGTATAAAGTGACCACCTCGATGTGCCCTCCTACTATGGTGAAGATGGTTGCACTCCTCACTCCACTGGATGTATGAAAGATCAGCACCTTGGTCTTGCCAAGGTTCACTACGAGTCCCCTATGTGAGCAAAAATCATCCAAGGCTCCGAGGTGGCATTCAAGCCCCTCATGTGATTCTGAAATCAAAACAATATCATCGGCATATAAAAGAATGTGAACTTGGGTACCTCCTAGGTCACTCCCCGCACCACCTTCTTGTAGTATGTAATCGGAGATCTAATCAATGTAAAGCCCAAAAAGTGTCGGGGAGAGTGGACAACCTTGCTTAACACCAATGGTGTTAGCAATGGGCTCTCATAAACCTCCAAGGCATCGAACTCGATCAAACACCTTCTCGTAGAGAGTGAAGATGGCCCATATCATCTCTGTCGGGATCCCAAGGCTCAGTAGGCGCTCGAACATCCTCTCACATGGAACTGTATCAAAAGCCTTGTGGAAGTTCACAAAGCAACAATAAAGCCTCTTCTTCCTTGCCTTTGCCCCATCAATGAGACAACACCGGATGAAGATATGGTCAATAGAGAAAAAAAAGCTCGTCTAAACCCGACTTGGCCTAGTGCTAGGAGGTCCTCTTCCTCTGCATATAAGCTAAGCCTTGCCTCAAGAACTGCTCCATATAACTTGGCCATTGTGTGGCCAATCATGATAGTCCTATAGGTACCTGGATCAAGAGCATCGCAAGATTTGTGGATAGGCACGATAGTATGCTATGTCCACTCCTTTGGGAACCCCTCCCCTATAGCTTGATTGAAGACATGCAATCAACGGGCCATATGTTGATATATTTAGGTAGTGATGTGTGTGAACACACTAGGATCACAGAGGCACTTTTTTCCCTCTTTAGGAGGTTCCCCCCCTTTAGTATATACGTCTATTTCCCTAACGGGTTACTTATCTTTGTACATTCTAGTGGTAATACATTCACTATTGTGTGTTGTGCTCCAAGCTTCTTCTTCTTCCTTGTGCTGTTTGCGTGCTTCCACAGACCTCTATCTCCAACAACTGGTATTAGGGAAGGTCTCTGCTTCACCTGGGGCATCGTCGACACCCCTCCGATCACAATCTCAATCACATGAAATTTGTTCAACATACTAAGGTTGATTAGGAGATCAAAACAGCTTATATGATGCGTCATGTATTGGTCCCTAAAGGACAGTGGAGTATTGTGCAGGGAGTTGAAACATCCTATTACACCTACAAATACAGGTACTCAGGCTGATGTAGATGGCGTCGAAGATGGTAATATTTTGCAGATTCCTGTTCATGTTGCGGTTTCAGATGCACCTACAGCAGAGCAAATTCGTTGGGATGGCAGAGATGCTCAGGCATATGCATTGATAGCCTTGTCTGTCAAACGTGCCATTATTCCTCACATTCGCTCTTGCACAACAGCTAAGGATGCTTGGGATACACTTACCACTTTATACCAAGCAAGGAATGAGGCTCGTGTTGCTTACCTCCAAAAACAGCTCGAGAGTGCGCACATGAATGAAAGAGATTCCATGGACAGTTTTCTGACAAAGATCAAAGATTTGAAGGAACACTTGATTTTTGTTGATGAAGTCTTGTCTGACAATTCACTTCTGCAGACTGTTCTGAATGGTCTTCCCCATTCATATCAGAGTTTTGCTTCCACTCTTTGTTTGATGATGAAAGGAAATCCAAATGCCTTAACATTTGAGGAGTTAGTCTCTGTTCTATCGCAGGAAGATCAATCTAGGCACAATAGATCCATTATGTGTGTTGCAGATCAAGCTTTCCACGCTATTCAGAAAGCCAAAGGTAAATGGAGCTCTTCTACTAGTAAGCACAAATTTGCTAATTCTGCACAATCAAAGAAGGATGATAGAGACGACAAGAAAACAGAAAAGCAAAAATTGTCTTGCAAGTAGTGTAAGCACTTAGCAAATGATCATGTCATAAAGAATCGCTGCAAAAGAGGCAAAGAAAAAAGAGGCTCGAATGGTTGTTGCAGAGGTCTATACACCAAAAACAGAGTATGCTAATCTAGTGAAGAATGAACAATGGAAGTTTACTACTATTTGCAGTTTTGACCCATCTTCTCCTGAAACGTGTATTTCTATAGTAGACTTAGATGTTTGGTACTTTGATAGTGGGGCAACCAAACATATTACCTCAGAGCGTAGTTTCTTCACTTCACTCGGGTCTTCCCCTACATGGAATACTGTCACATGTGCTAACAACTCCTCTTATCTTGTCATGGGAGTTGATAAGATCATTGTGGCTACTGCTGATGGTAGTTCTTTTACATTGTCGAATGCTTTATTTTTGGAAAGGATCAAGAATCTGTTATCAGTTTAAGCTTTAGCCAAGATTGGCTTGCTTGTGAAATTTGTTGATGACAATGTACAGTTCATGATATATCAAATGGCAACCATATTATTGCTTCTGGCATATTATGTCGTGGGTTGTATAAGTTCATAGACTATGAAAAATCTGTGAAGGATTCGGCATATGCAGTACATGATTCTCAGGATATGTCAGATGCAAAACTTTGGCATGCACACTTTGATCATCTAAATTTTGCTAATTTGCTACACCTACAAAAATCTGAAATGGTGTCCTCTTTGCCCAAGCTTGATGTATCTAGTAAACATGTATGTGAAGGCTGTATTTTGGGTTAAATGAAGTGTTCCTCCTTCCCAAAAGACAATTCAGTTCGAGCTACTCAGAAATTGAAGCTTGTTCACAGTGATATCCGTGGTCGTATGCAGACACCCTCTTTTGGGAACTATCTTTACTTCGTGACTTTCATCGATGATTTTTCAAGGCATGCATGGGTATATCCATTGAAAGCAAACAGTTGAAGCTTGTTCACAGTGATATCCGTGGTCGTATGCAGACACCCTCTTTTGGGAACTATCTTTACTTCGTGACTTTCATCGATGATTTTTCAAGGCATGCATGGGTATATCCTTCAAACAGTTTCTAGTTTTGGCTGAAAATCTGTGAGCATGTAAAATGAGCACCATCCGCTCCGATTAAGCGGGGGGGATATTACATTTCTGGCTGAACGTGGGATAAAACATCAGTGTACAATGCCGTATACACCTCAACAGAATGGAGTTGCGGAACGAAAGCAGAGGTCACTCGTGGAGATGGCGAGATGTATGGTCAAGAGTCTGGCTTTACCACACTTTCTGGCTTGAGGTTGTCATGTGTGCAGCATATGTACTTAACAAGTGTCCCATTAAAGCATTGCAGTCTATCACTCCATATGACGCTTTGCATGGTCGTAAGCCATCTGTTGCTTACCTACGTGTTTTTGGTTGTCTAGCATATGCATTTGTGCCTGAACAACAACGCAAGAAATTGGATGATAAAGCAGTGAAATGTATTTCTGTTGGATATTTCTGAAAGCAAAGGCTATTGCCTGTATCATCTGCAGACAAAACGCATTTTGGTTAGCCGTGATGTTTTTGTGGAAGATGCTAGTCAGCCACTACTTTCAAGTACTAAGAAGACATCAGCTAGCTCCAAAGACATGTATGATACTTTGCTTCTCTTTTTACAGGTGGACAGTCTAGTGTTGATCCTAATGAGGCAACTTCTCAGCCTTTACACGCTTCATGCGATGATGCATATCATTCTATTTCTGATGCAGATTTATATGATGCACTTGTTGATGAGAGAGCTCATATAGAGGAGGCAAAAACTATGCCCAAATGGCTACTACAAACTTTGCGTGAAAGCAAATTACATGCACCTCTAACATATCGTACTCGTTCATGCTCTCGTAGTGCCTCTTTTGCATCACATTGCTATGCTATGGCTTCCTCTAGTCTCTGTGATGAGAATGAGCTTGTTTCGTTTGATGAAGCACAAAATTCAAAAAATTGGATAGCTTCTATGCAATCTAAATATGATGCTATAATGAAGAATGGTACCTGGTCTTTATAGGACTTGCCTCCCGGCAAGAAGGCCATTGACACTAAGTGGGTATACAAGTTGAAGCGTAAGCCTGATGGATCCGTTGACAGGTATACGGTTAGGCTTGTTGCAAGGGGTTATGCTCAAGAAAGAGACATTGATTTTGATCAGACCTTTGCTCACACTTGCCAAATGACTACTATTCGCAACATATGTGCACTTGCAGCTCATCATGGTTGGAATGTACATCAATTCGACATTAAAACTGCATTTCTAAATGTTGATTTGCATGAAGTGTATGTTTTTCAACCGAGTGGCTTTGTGCAGAAAGGGCATGAAAACCAAGTGTCCAGCTCGAGAAAGGCATTATATGGTTTGAAGCAAGCACTACGTGCTTGGTATGAAAAGATACATGTCTATCTGATTGCACATGGTTTTGAGAACAATCAAACTGAGAGCACCTTATATGTTAAGAGTGCTAATGATGTGCTTCTAATCATTGTTGTGTATGTTGATGACATGCTGCTCACTGGTCCTCATGAGAAGCATATTGTTGATTTTAAGGCTGATCTGCATGCCTCATTTGAGATGTCTCATTTGGGGCATTTTCATCATTATTTGGGCATTCAGTTTATGCAAGTCGATGGCGGAATAGCTTTGTGTCAAACGAAATATATTGACACATTATTATAGTGTTTTGGGCTTGAAGACTGTAAACCTATTGCCACTCCTATGGAGACAAGTTTACAATTGAGTCTTCATGATGTTGGAGACGCATTTGACGTTATTCTCTATCAACAGGCTGTTGGATGCTTGATTTACTTATGCATTACTCAATCAGATATTCAATTTGCTGTCTCACAAATGAGCAGATTTATGCATTGCCAAGGTGTCGAGCATTGACAGGCGGTTAAGCACATCTTTCGCTACTTGAGTGGTACCCGGCTACTTGGATTGTTTTATCCCAAGGGGGGACCACTACCGCCAGATTTACATGCTGTTCTGACTCTGACTCGGCTGGTTGCTACGACACTCGTGTGTCCACTAGTGGATTTTGCTTCGTGCTTGATAGCTCATGTATATCTTGGTTGAGCAACAAGCACCCTACCGTGGCCACTTCCAATTGTGAGGATGAGTATAGGGCAACTTTCACAACAACTGTTGAGTGTGTGTGGCTGAGATGCCTTATGGCTGATTTTGGTGTTGGTCAGTCTTCTGCCACCACCATCTTCACTGACAGTCAGAGCTCACTTGCAGTTGCGAGGAACCCTATGCTCCATGCTCGCACTAAGCACATTGAGGTGCATTATCATTATGTCAGGGAGAGGTTCTCTGCTCGAGAGATCAGCTTGGCATACGTGCCCACGCAGGAGAACATTGCATACCTTTTATCGAAGGCTCTGCCTAGGGAGAAGTTTGAAGCTTTCCGCAAAGCTTTGGGCTTACTTCCTTTTTTGGTTTGATTCCACATAGCTTTGCACTTCCTTATACATGAGTGCAAGCTCCTTGTTCACCGCATCACTCCCAAGGGCGATTTGTTGATATATTTATGTAGTGATCTGTGCGAACACACTAGGACCGCAAGGGCACTTTTTTCCTTCTCTAAGAGGTTTTTTCCCCGGCTTGTATATCCGTCTGTTACTTATCTTTGTACATTCTAGTGGTAATACATTTAGTATTGTGTGTTCTGCTCCAAGCTTCTTCTTCTTCCTTGTGTTTTTTGCATGCTTCCGCAAACCTCGATCTCCAACACTATAGTGGAGGCTGCGTAGATGGAAGTGCTCGCTATGTAAACCAATATGGTCGGCAGCCCGCCCGTGCTACATACGACGTATGGCCCTCTCCAGCATTGCTGTAGTAAAGAAAGAGGAGCATGTGGGTCGAGGCTCAAGTGGTTGTGGGATGGGTGTCGAGGCACATCATAAAATCGCCCTGCGTAATCTCACCAGATGTGTGGGTCATCAATGGGTGTAGTCGGACAAGGCTCGCGGAGAGCACGCCATGCTGTCTCACTATCCATGCTCATGAATAGATGGTATAGCTCAAGCTCCTGTGCCTCCTCGAATGCCCGTCTCTTTCGATGCGTCAGTGCCTTCGTCTGTCTACTGGCCTCTCTCTCTGTAATCTCTCCCAAGGCTCGTCGTGCATGTAGGTGTCTGTAAAGTGCTCTGCACTCATCATCATACCAACTGTTTCTCCATGGTTAGCCAAAGAAAAACTATGGGCCACTACAAATAGATCAAAGGAAACAGGGGGAAAAAAATATGGAAATAGGATGTTATAACACACTATAAATTTTCAATTCTTCTAGACTTCTTTTTCAAGAGGATCTTTCTCACGCAGAAAATTATAATGACAGCGATTATTATAAATGGCCTGCAGTACCTCCCATCTGTGCTCCCTGTTGCCAATAAAATTTCCTCACACTTGCTTGTGTCTGAATCAGTCTCACTCTTCAGTGTCTTGCCACTTTTGCACCATGTCAGAG
Organism: Ceratopteris richardii; assembly: GCA_020310875.1. Taxonomy (NCBI): domain Eukaryota; kingdom Viridiplantae; phylum Streptophyta; class Polypodiopsida; order Polypodiales; family Pteridaceae; genus Ceratopteris; species Ceratopteris richardii. The sequence goes on from CM035428.1 coordinate 7,888,851, forward strand.
TTGAAACCCATGATTCATGAGCCTTAATGATAGTAACAAGACTTACGTCAGGAGAAGAAGTTGCCTTCTCTAAAGAATAATTTACTGGTTGAGTGCACTTTAATATGGAGATCTCCCCTGACTTGGCACCTAATGCTAGCAATGCCACAATCAGGTTCGTTTTCTTCAAAGACTGATTGGAGAAACTCTCCAATCTGAATGCAGGTGACCAGCCAACAGAAACATAAGAAAGCACATTTGTCAATGCTAGAAAGTCCTTTGGATCCATTGCAGATTTCAATCTCGTATCTGCTGAAACACTTGAACCAAAAGGTACCTACAGAAATTTTTATAAAAAAGTACACATCAAATACAACCAACCAGGACAGCAACTCTTGAGCATAGAACTGCATAAATATCATACCGCACCATGGCAAGATCCTTCGAAGTTGGCCCTTCACAGTTCGACTGATTTTCCACTCTCACGAGAGCTAGTTCATTACCAGTTCCAGTATCCCCTACAACAGCAAATCCTGTAAAACTACGATAAGCCATAACTTTCCTCTTGACAGCAAAAATCTAG
>CM035428.1:7896912-7934412 GCA_020310875.1 Ceratopteris richardii
TTCCATAACATAAGCATTTACTTTTGGTCCCTTTCAAATATCTCAAGATAGATTTGACTGCCTCCCAATGAGCTCTACCAGGATTCGCCATGAACCTGCTAACTACTCCCACTGCATGAGCAATGTCTGGCCGAGTGGCAACCATAGCATACATAAGTGAACCACAAGCTGATGCATATGGAACACTCTTCATGTAATTGGCTGCATCATCATTTTTAGGACAGTCATCCTTGGAAAGCTTAACATGTGGCTGCAATGGCACTCCAAGAGGCTTAGCATCAGCCACATTAAATCTGTCCAGCACTTTTTCAATGTACTTTTCTTGGGATACCTGCAAAGTATGCTGCTGTCTATCCCTTTTTATACGCATACCAAGAATATGCTCAGCTTCCCCAAGGTCTTTCATTGAGAATGCAGAGTTCAGCTGCTGTTTTAGAGCATTCAGAGTGCTCTTTTTCTTCCCAGCCAGCAGCATATCATCTACATACAGTACAAGAATAATTGGGCTGCCATCTTCATCCTTTTTGGTGTACAAACAGTGATCTGCATGGCTTCTTTTAAACCCATGTTTGAGCATAAATGCATCAAACTTCTTATACCATTGTCTGGGGGCCTGTTTCAGCCCATATAAGCTCCTTTTCAGTTTGCATACTAGATGCTCTTTTCCAGGAATGGCATATCCTTCTGGCTGTTTCATGTACAGCTCTTCATCTAAATCACCATGCAAAAAGGCTGTTTTAACATCCATTTGGAATAATTCCAAATCCAAGGCAGCTGTGAGAGCAAACAACACACGTAAAGTGGTCATCTTCACCACTGGAGAGAACACTTCTTGGAAATCAATGCCCTCTTTTTGGGCATATCCCTTAGCAACCAGCCTTGCCTTATACTTGGGTTTGCCATCAACAGTTTTGATTTTGTACACCCACTTGTTGGGAATGGCTTTCCTTCCTTTGGGTAACTCAACCAAATCCCAAGTATCATTTGCATGCAAGGCCTTTATCTCTTCCTGCATGGCTAACTCCCACTTCTTCTTGTGCTCACATAGCTTTGCCTCTTTATAAGTAAGAGGCTCACCCTCATCTGATAACATAATGTAATGTATAGAGGGATCATATCTGTTCATTGGCCTCCTAGCACGTGTAGATCTTCTTACCCAATGATCCACATTATCTGGCAATGGATCTACATCAGGAGGTATATCAACATGTCCATTGTTAATGGGCTGTTGCACATCATTTCCAGCCCTGTTTTCAGCATGAATAGGTGGCTGCATATGCCCTTCAGGATCATCATTTTGCTGTCCAGCATCATCTGGCTCAATAACCACGGGCTCATTGTCATTTCCAGCCATATGTGGTGCATCCCGAGGGTTCATATCAGATTTAATTGGTGACTGTACATGCTGAAATTTGACTCTTTTATGGTCATCTTTAGAGGCACAATTATTTTTGAGCAGCCTTGCCTCATTAAATACAACATCTCGGCTGCGTATTACCTTCTTGAGTTGAGGTAGCCAAATCCTGTAGCCCATTTCACCTTCATCTCCATAACCCATGAAGATTCCTTTCATGGACTTTGCATCTAACTTGCTTCTCAACTCAGGCCTTATATGCACAAAAGCATCGCAACCAAAGATGCGTAGGTGGTCATATGAAGCTGGTTTGCCAGACCAAACCTCTTCTGGAATGCCACCTTTTAAGGACATATGAGGGGATCGATTGCAAACATGAACTGCAGTTTTCAAAGCCTCTCCCCAAAATCCATGAGGGAGATTAGCTGTGGACAGCATGCATCTCACCCTCTCACATAAAGTCCTATTATACCTTTCAGCCACACCGTTGGAAGAGGGGCTGTATGGGACTGTTAGCTCCCTCTTAATACCAAGATTTTCACAAAATCTATTGAATTCAGCACTTGTAAACTCACCCCCATTATCTGTACGTAAGCATTTCAGCTTTCTACCTGTTTGAGTGGTCACAAATGCATGAAATTTCTTAAATGCAGCAAAGGCTTCATCTTTAGATTTTAACAAATATACCCAAAGCTTCCTAGAGTAATCATCAACAAAAGAAACAAAGTAAAGAGCACCCCCCATAGATTTTATGGGCATGCTACAAACATCAGAATGAACAAGATCAAGCACATTAGACTTACGAGAGACACCAGAGTAGTAGGAATTCTTTACTTGCTTACCATATTGGCATTCATTACAAAAATCAAGTTTTGAGCCTTTAGCATCAAACTTGTCCAAATTACATAGTTTATCAAGACCTTTTTGGCTCATGTGGCCAAGCCTTTTATGCCATAATTGCATATGTGAATGGATTTCAGCCAAAGCAATAAACTTGCCCAACAATGCTCTACCATGCAAGCAATAAAGAGTCCCTTTCTTTGTACCTTTAACAATCAGCCTAGAGCCTTTGATAAGCTTCCATGACCCCTTCTCAAAGAGGGTACTATATCCATGCATATCCATTTGCCCAACAGACAATAAGCTTTTCTTGATGCTTGGTACATACCTTACATCATGCAAAACCAGCTCATTGGTACCATCCACTGTGAGATGCACTGTGCCAATACCTTCAATTGAACAAGCATGGTTATTTCCAAGATATACATGTCCATGGCTGCCTGCATGAAAGGTAGTGAAACACTCCTTAATAGGAGTTACATGAAACGATGCACCTGAATCTACAATCCATGTTTGTGACAAAGCATCATTCACAGTAAGCAAGGCATCAATCAAATCCCTCTTTGTGATTTGCATGTCTTGTGCATGAATATTAATAGAAGCATCAAAAATTTCAACATGCTCTTCTGCCATAGTAGCACAAAGTATATCTTCTGCATCTGATAGCTCCTCAATGATGACACTAGAGGCCACATTGGCCTTCTCTTTGTCTTTGTCCTTTGAGGTATCATGTGCTTCATTCTTGGTGTCCTTTTTCTTCCTGTCACCTGTGTTCTTCTTTCTTTCTAGTTCAGCTTTATAAAATCTGCAATCAAGCTTCTTGTGACCTTTCCTACCACATTGATAACAAGTCACTTCAGCCTTGCCTTTGCTTTTGCTCCTGTTCCTCTGTACATTTCCACTTTTCTTTTCTGTTCTTCCTCTAGCCACATTGGCTGAACCACTGCCCTCTCCACTAGCTTTCCTCCTGATTTCCTCATTCAAAATAGAACCCCTTACACCATCAAAGGTAAGACTAGGGCTATTCGAAAGTGAAACAACCAATGTTTCCCACGAATCAGGTAAGGTCATCAACAAGAAGATGGCCTTAAGCTTATCATCAAATGGAGGTAATCCAGAGTCCTGCAATTGTGAAAGAGTACCTGTAAACAAAGATAAGTGCTCAGCCGCACTTTTTGACTCATCAAGCTGCATACACACTAGCTTACGCATAAGATGCACTTGATTTACAGGCATGGTATTTTCATAAGTGGCTTTCAGCTTCTCCCATACCTCAAAAGCAGTTGTAAGGCCTTTCAAATCCACTAAGATTTCATCTGATACAGCCATCTTGATGTAAGTGATGGCCTTCTTGTTTAGGTTCATCCATGCTGCATCTGTCATATCTTCAGGCTTGACTTCCTCAAGAGCCCCTTCACAATCTTTAAGAAAGAGGATGCCTAACATTCTCTCTTTCCACAAATCGAAACCATTACCTTCAAATCTCTTGATCTCAAACAAGCTTTTGACATCAGAGGAGGTAGAGGCCATGTTTGCACACTAAGAGCTTCAAAATTTCACCAAAAAAGGTAAAATTCACATGCTGTCCTGTGCGCAATTACCTTAGGAGACTATAGCTGAGAAATTAAGCCCAAAAACTGTTCAAAACTTACAAAAAACAATTTCTGAAATTTTCTGCAGAAAGTTTCAAAAAATTCCAGCAAGCTCTAATTGCATCAAAAACAACAAATTTGTTGTTTTTCAACCACAAAAGGCATACATAGATGTAAAACCAAGGCAATGGGTGCTTGTTTTCACAAAAGCCCCAATTTTTGCAGCAATATGACCTGTAAAATCAGAGAAATGACCTACTGTAATAAGTTTCCAGCGAGTATGCACTTTAGAAGAGATTCTTCGCGATGAAACTCTCTAAAAAGCACAAAATTTGCTTCAACTTTGCTCCGGGCTGAAGTAATCCTCCAAAAACAGCACTTTTATCGCGAAAAAAGAAGGTTTTTCGTGATGAAATTCTCCCAAATGCAAGAAAACACCTTCAGCTTAACATAGGCTGAAGTGGAAAAGCAGTTTGAGCAACTTTGTCGCGATGGAACAGCTCAATGCTCTGATACCAGTTGAAAGAGGCCGCGGAGAGCTACGTCGTGGTGTGCTCGGTTGCTCCAAACACCAAGGGAGTGGGCTGCTGCGTGAGGAGAGAGAAAGTAGAGAGAGAAACCTGCGCAGAAATTTGGAGAAGAAGATGGAGAAGCTGAAGTTGAAGAAGTCCCAATCAAGTTATGAGAGATTTGGGACCAAGTCTTATTGATAAGTGACTTTTAGGTCATTTGGGCATGTTCACACATGGCCAATGACCAAAAGTCATAAAAATAATGTAAATGCCTATAACTCCCCAATTTGGGGTCCAAAAAATACAACAAAAATATGTCTGGAAAGCTCTCGAAGAGAGCTTTCACATGGAAGGGTCAAAATATACAAAAGGAGAGTCCTTGGGGCCTTTATCCCCAACAATAGGGACATATATGTCCATGCAAAGGCACATAGCTGTGTCACGTGTGCTTTTCCTCCATGTGCATCCACATTTTTTTCACCATATGATTTTCCCCTCTTGTATATCTATATGTAAGTGATGACTGATCTATATGTAAGTGATGACTCATCCACAACTTCAATATGAAACATTTGATATATGTGATTGCATAATATATGGTATTATATATATTATTTTTTTAGTGGAACGTACCTTACGCACCTTACTTGAAAGATAACATGTATATGTATATCTATATGTAAGTGATGACTGATCCACAACTTCAATATGAAACATTTGATATATGTGATTGCATAATATATGGTACTATATATATTATTTTTTAGTGGAACGTACCTTACGCACCTTACTTCAAAGATAACATTCGGTTCTTGCACCTTAAACGCACCTAATATGTTAGCGACGCACCTTACCTAAGACGTAAGGTTTGGTCCCTGCACCTTAAAGGCACCGAACCGAACGCACCTAACCACTATGCATGTATGTATGTATGTACGTGTGTACGTGTGTACGTAGGTACGTACGTATGTATGTATGTATGTATGTATGTATGTATGTATGTATGTATGTATGTATATATATATATATATATATATATATATATATATATATATATATATATATATATATATCACATGTAAGATACATGATACATCATACAACATCAGACATCAAATCCTAAATTGACATTAGACAATAATCTAAAACATCATGATTCATGATTTCATCATTAAATTTTAGTTAATAACTAGTCACCACGCATAACTTATAAGTTATAACACATTACATCATAAAATCATGACTCATGAGTCATGACATTGATTAGTAAGCTCCAAACATCATACATCATACATGTAGCCCGAGAACAGTGTCAAATTAAACGCACAAAACAAAAGGCACATGAGTAGAGTCTTAAATAAGTGTAAGCAATAATCAAAAGTTACACACGTGTGAAAAAGTATGGACAAATACTTGATCTCTCAATAATAGATGCTTCGAAAGGAGCAAAAGGAGAAGGTAAAAGCTCAAAGGAACTTTTAAGGGACAAGCAAAAACAGAGGTCTAGACCTGGGAAAATTTGAGCAAAAAAAAGGAGTGATAAAATTCGTGCACCACAGATTAAATCGCGAACGAATTTTACGAATTTTATTTTGACCCAAAAATTCGCAATTTTTTTCAACTATGTCAGAGACTAATAGATATGAATGCTTGGACTAGACAAGATATAGGAGATCCCACAACCCGGAACCATAGGTATAAAACACGATATCAAAATTACAAGATCTCCCTTGACAGAGATGAACTAGATACAATCTAGAACTAGACACAATTTGGTACCATAAGATTACAAGGTGACAAGATAAGATATATGGAAATCGGACTAGACACCACTCGAACAAGGAATCAGACAAGAAAAGGATCAAAAACTTGGAAAGTCTCCGGAACCATAAGTATAAAACAAGATATCAAAATTACAAGATCTCCCTTGACGAAGATGAAAGAGATACAATGTAGATCTACACAAGATTTGGTACCTTATCAAGGTGACAAGATGAGATGTATTGAATTCGGACTAAACAACACTAGAACAAGGAGCTAGACAATAAAAGGATCACAATCTTGGAAAGATTGACGATCTTCATGGTCAAGTCCTCCTTATATAAGTATTCGAGGGCAATTATCAAGCGCAGTTTCGTCATATGAAAATCGATGATATCCACAAGTCGATGATGATGTTAGATTTCCCAAATTCTTAACCAATCATGAAATTTGAAAAGCCACATGACAACTAGAATTCAAGATGGGTTTATCAGTACCCATAAAAAGTAGTCAAACTTAAAATTGAGAATTTGCATCATTAATGGCTATTACATCCATGATCCATTAGGAATACACAATAATAAATGTGCCTCCATTTCTATGTACTTACTAGCTTATGACAAGGTTGCCTTGAATTGATAAGAATCATGATGCCATTTGAGTCATCAACATCGTTAGTGGTTATTACATCCATGATCCATTAGGAATCCCCAATAATTAATATACGTCCGTTTCTATCTACTTAACTACTTTATGACAAGGTTGACTTGATTTGAGAGGGATCATGATGCCATTTGAGTCACCATTGATTGGCCCACACAGATGGTGAAGTTTATACCAACAAGTTCCACCATCCCCACACAAAAAGAAAGGGGATGGTTGAAAATAGGGTTGCAGATTTTTATCTTGCCACATCAGCGTCCATGTGCACTATTTACCATGTCAGTGTGTACACATGGCTTCAACATCAGCCATTAAATTTTTACACTAAAATTTAATATTCTTATTGCTTCACACCAAATGTCCTATGTGCTTAGCCTCACTAAGCATAGCACCACGTATACCCACATGAATACCTCCAAGTGAATGTTCCCACCCTATGCATGTGCCATGGACACTTCCTACATAAGTTCCCATCTTGGAATCATGCAAAAATACCTACTAGGGTCAAGGTACAATACATCCAAGGATGAGCCATAAGTGTCACCATAATCTCTTCCTTATCTGTATGTACCTTGCCCTACCTTGAAAGTAGTCCAATGGTGGTGGAATCCGTTCCTACCATCTTTTTCTCACAATAAGTAGTCATGTAGGTGCCCAAGGTGAGCTATTGATCATTCAATAGACTACTTGATCCCAAAGATGGCGACCATATGGTAGCTCCCACTAAGAGAAAGATGCACATAGCCAAGACTCGAGACCTCTATGGAAACAAAGAGAGTACTCCTTGTAAGACACAAGGAGTACTTTCTTTGCTAGCTAGGCACCCTCGATAGTTTGTACTCCGATTTGGCAACCGCCTCTAGGGCCTCCATTAGCTGCATTCAAGTCCACTTTCTACCGCTAATAGGCTGACTTGCAACCACCCTCACATGGCTTGCAGCTTCCCTTGGGGGCTGGCTTGCTATCATGTTTACGGAGAGGCTTGCAGCCACCTTAATGTAGCAAGCAACTTCCCTTTGGGGCTAGATTGGAGCTTCCTATGTTGGTTTTTAAGGCACACAATCAATATAGAGACAAACATGAAATAGAGACATAAGAGAGAATAGACGAGATGATAGATAGACGGAGCAATGCTCCACATATATGCAATACATTCCATAATACGAAGTGCATGAATGTTACAAAGAATCATAAAATTTGCATGTAAATGCACAAATCTACAGAATATCTTCATAACTTCATAATCTCCATAAAGTGAAGCTGATCTCCTCCAAGTATAGATAAGCTCCAAGCTCATGTGTTCCTTGATGTAGGAGAAGCACAAACCCTAGCTGCTTCCCTCCTTGTTGAAGATGAAGAAAACAAAACTCCAACCTCTCCAAGGTCGGAAGAAGACATCTACAGTCTAGCTCTGTTCAAGCCTCCAAAAGATGATGCTTCATTGCTTAGGGACCTTGAGTTTATATAGTTGTTGCTCCATGATGAAAAGAATTTTAAAAAAAGCTTTAAAAACTAAAAAATGTGTCGGATACAATGTGCAAATAGTCCAACACTTCAACATAAGATGTGTTTCTTAGAACACTCTACAACAAGAAATAGCATGTCGCATCTTGGACTAAGACAAACAATTTGAAATCGATCCGCCAAGGATCAAATCCCGACGAAGGTGGCGTGAAGCGAGAAAGTTCTTTTGGCATTCTTTTTTTTCACATTAGCTTTTCGTGTGGCGTTGTTTTCTGATCGAAGCCTTATGCTTTTATGATAAATTTGGCACATGCTTTTGAATATGGATCGCTTAAAGGTTACAAAGCTATATAGAGAGGATCAAGGCTCACTTGTTGAGTATCCTCTCTGGCTATAGCACTAGATCAACGCAAGTTGGAGGTGATCAAGGAGGAGATCCAAGAGGTGCTCTATGAGGAGTTTGGAGGAGGTTTATAATTTTGTTTCAATCTTTATTTTTAATTTGTTCGGCATAAATCATAAATGCTAATCCATGTGGCATGGACCATAACTTATGAATGTTATTTGTTTTATGATTCATCCTTCTTCCACAAATCACCATATTTCAAAGACATGGTCAAGAAGATAGGTAAGTATGGAGCACACTATGTGCCTCCATCTTCCAAAAACCTGCGCACCACTTTATTGGAGAAAGAGAAGAAGCTTGTTGAAGCCACATGCATGAGCAGAGAAAATCATGGGAAAGAAATGAAGTTTCGTTACTTGTAGATGGATGGAGTGATATTCAACAACTCTATCCATGAAGTGGTGGCTTATTCTCACAAGGAAATGTACTTCATCTCATCACACGATGCATCTGAGACAAGGAAGTCAGAAGATGTACTTGCAACAGAGTGGGCAAGCGCCAAAGAGATTGTGGAGCCATCAAATGTTGTTTGCATTGTCGAAGATGGAGAGCAAGCAAACAGAGCTGCATGTGCAATTATTGAAAATCTATATCCTCACATCATTGTTTGCTTCTTCATGGCCCATTGTTTGAATAATATTCTCAAAGATATTGGGAATTTGGATTGGATTTTGCCTCCAATTGATGAAGAAAACTTATTGGTTAATTTCATCAACAACCACACACATGTGAAGAATGAGTTTAGCAAGAGGTCTACTTTGCTCAAGTATTCCGACACAAGATTTGCATATAATTTCACTATGTTACACACAGTAGTGAAATGTAGTGGTGTCTTGCGAGGGCTCTTATTGAGCGATGAATTCACGAGGATGCCAAAGGCTTCTACTTCGACAGGAAAGCACTTTAGAAGCTTGGCGGATGATGCAACATGGTTGGAGAACATTTCTCACATTGTGGATATTGTACATCCACTTGTGCACTTATTGAAAGTTGTGGATTCCATGGAGCCTTGCATAGGTAAAGTGTATGAAGCTATGGATCAGACAACTGAGTCACTAAAAACATTGGTAAAGGACAATGACAAGTACGAACATAGTACAAAGTAGAGATTTAAATCGTAGATTTAAATCGGGATTTAAATCGTTTAAATCGCAGAGGTTTTAAAAAATAAAAATAAAAATCGAGGTTTTTATTCATCAAGAGAGATTTTTATTTTTTTCTATTTGAGGTATGCACAATCCCTATTGACTCATGTATATATTTTAGTGTCAAAAACACATAAAATACCTACTGTAGAACCCCTCCCCATTACATCATTACAATTCACATTGATGAGCTGCCATACATGATACATCATAGAACTTAAATGAATGATAAATCATGAACATCATATCCACATTGCAATTTACATCATAAATGAGATAGTGATCAATGACATTTCATTACATGAATGATGAAAAGTAAAAGATGTACATGAGTGTCAATAGCCAATGGCACAAAAACCATAGAGCAAGTGGAAATGTCATACAAAAAAGCATAGAGTGATGATGTGATCACTATCACAGAGTCCGGACTATAATCTAAGATGAATCATGAGTCATGACTCCTCAATGTCATCCATGGAGTCATCATCTATGGGATCCTCATCAAATGTACTAGCCCATGATGTACTATCCGACTCTGAACGTCCAAACTGAGCTGCAAGTGTTGTAGCATCGGGCCCAAGATCATCTCCGCTAGAAGACGAGGTTGATAACTCCTCCCAATCATGTGCATGCTCTGTAGAAGTCCCAGGGCCACCAATATCACGAACACTAGATATCCCACCATGCTGTCCATGACCTCATCCACCTCGTCTCGAATAATACTTTCGTGGCCGACTAGTAGATGGCAATGATGGATCATCTACATGTCGCAAAATATTTTCATAAAACAATATATTAGAATTAAGAAACTAAAATGAAGAATGAAAAGTATTCTTATCTATAGAGTATAGACTATACATTATAATCTAAACTTTTGTAGCTATGTGAGGTCTATCCCTTCGAGTGCGACTACAGGTATGACGTACATGTCTCTGAGACTCCATGGCAAGCATGGCAAAGATCTCTCTCTCCTCTTGAGGGATTTGAGGGATATCTTTGACCAGGCCAATATCAATAGAATCTACATTAACCTATAATTCAAAATTTTCAAAATTATAAATTAGAGTTTATCAAATAAAAATATAAATTTTAAACGCATGATTAAATCATAAATGTCAGAGAATTTATTTACCTGTAAAGGAGCAATGTTATGCCCTTTAGTCTCTAGCAACTTGAGATTGCAGTGGCAATACACTAACTTCTCAAGTTGTGTTGGACTCAATCTATTCCTCTTTTTTGTATGGAATAAAGCCCATGTGCTCCAATTTCTCTGTGCACGTCCTGTACTACAATCTTGCGAAAGTATTCGCAAGGCAAGTTTTCTCTGTGATTCGCACATAGTCAAATTAATTAGAATTTATACTTCATTCTTTGATAATGAGATGAAATATTTATTAAAAAATCACTTACCAATAAAGGAGTACTAACTCCATATTTTTCCCACCATGTGACAGGAGAAAGCTGATTCTCTCATAGTCGTGCTGTAGGCTGTCCAAAATACTTCTCCATGCTACGGAATCGCACTCTCTCATCCTCCAACTGAGACAAGAGGGCTACATCACCCCCTGTCCATCTCGAGATGTACTCAATCCAGCTATCCTCAAGAATCTCGTTTGTGCATTGCTCCTCATTTCTCCATAGTGGATGAAGAATGTGAGCAACTGCATGGGTTGGTTTATGAAACCAATCCCATCGTCTTTGGAAAGTGTCACATAACTCATTCTTTCTATTAAAAAAAAAAACATATATAAGCATTGAGCAATTATCAACAATCACACATGAATCATGATACATCATATTATATTATATATATATATATATATATATATATATATATATATATATATATATATATATATATATATGATATATCATGTATGATGTATCATGTATCATGTATGATTCAATGAATAATGATATATATAACATAAAAAATTAAATAAATTATAAGTAGCAAATTGCAATAAAGTTATTAAACTTACTCTGTCTCTGATAGTCCATCGACTCGCTGGATGCAATCTTGTATACGGTTGATGTACTCGTATACAAGGCCAAGAGTGCTACCCTCCATATCTGTAATGCGGAGCGCAGTGTATACAGGCTGGATAGCAGCTACCAATATCTCTCCCTTCACCCAAAGATCATCCTCTCCCATGACGAGCGATGAAAACTTTGTGAACAGAGGATTCCCTGCTCTAACTTCCGGTAATTGATACCATTCTTCTGCAACACATGTGCGTAAAAGACCCTTCCTCACTCTCAAGACTCTATCAACAACTATGTACATGTAACAAAAACGGGTCAGAGAGGGTTTTTGAAAATCTAAGGAGGAGTGAGCGCGAAAATTTGAGAGTTTTGGGCGGCTAGTGACAAACTTCACTATGAATTTGGCTTTATCTAGGATGGATCTTACCCATGGAATGCCCCCTATGTCTTCCATGAGTAGATCTAAGCTATGTGATGCACAAGGTGTCCATTTGATTTTGGGATACATATCCTCAATCATACGCCCCATGGACACACAGTTAGACCCATTATCAGTCACAACTTGCACCACATTTTCACTCCCCACATCCTCAATGGCTTTTTGCACATGAGAAAATATGAATTGGCCAGTAATCACTGTGCCATGTGCATGTGCGGGTACGGCACGTAAGAACATTGTGCCCTTGCATGAAGAAACAAGAATGTTGTAAACATTTCTCTTCCTCATGTCTGACCAGCCATCACATAGAATAGTGCAGCCATACTTTTCCCATGAGCCCCGTAATATCAACATCTCTGTCTCAACCAGTGTTTTTTGTTTGGAGAGCTAAGAAGTACGTAAGACTTGTCCTGATGGACCCTCCCAAGGATACCCAATCCTACTCACAGCTTTCATGGCCCTCTTCCATGCATGTGTATTTGCCACATTGAATGGGATACCACATTGAATGAAGAGCTTTGTTATTTCTCGGGTTGCTTCATTCATTGATTGTTTCTGTAGTCAAGCCCTCACACTGCCTTTCACAAATATATTACTCTCTGGAATCTTTGGTCTAGGATCCTCAGAGATGCTCACTGAGCTAATGCTTTCAGTGCGGGGCTCAATGGGATTGGTTTTGGTTTGCTCTTCATTGCTATGTGACAATGAAGATGAACCAACTGGCATCTTACCTACCCCTTCGCTCAATTGAAGCTGAGTTGGTAGCTCCTCATCAATCCTTGGAAGAATAGAAGTGCATTTTCCAATGCCTCCACCTTTTAAGCCAAGGAGATGAGCTTTGATGCGAGATGCGGTGCCTGTGTAAACTCCCATGCAATATTTGCATTGCCATGAATTCTTGCCAAGCTCTTTCACATGGCTTCGAATAACATTAGGAGTCCTTCCCATGATGATAAAGGCTAAAGCTCAAGAGTCAAGAGTGAACTTTGAAGGATAGAAAAGGGTAGGAAGCAGGCCACAAGCTGAAAATGAAGTTTCAAGTTTGAACTCTCCCTCTAGGCTCTCTCAACTTTCAAGGTTGAAGGGTGGGTCTCTCTCTCTCTCTCTCTCTCTCTCTCTCTCTCTCTCTCTCTCTCTCTCTCTCTCTCTCTCTCTCTCTCTCTCTCTCTCTCTCTCTCTCTCTCTCTCTCTCTCTCTCTCTCTCTCTCTCTCTCTCTCTCTCTCTCTCTCTCTCTCTCTCTCTCTCTCTCTCTCTCTCTCTCTCTCTGTATCTCACCCATTGAGCATATAGAGTGCATACCCATAGCACCCCACACCCTTGATGCCAGCTACTATCCCTCCTTTTATACCCGTTTGTAGTACTCGCACTTTATTTTCGTTTTGGATCACACTGGATTGGATCATATTGATGTATATGTTTTGTCTCATAGGCCGATTTTGGCCTCTAATAGACGTTAAAAAGTCTTTCTTTCTTTCTTTCTCTCTCTCTCTCTCTCTCTCTCTCTCTCTCTCTCTCTCTCTCTCTCTCTCTCTCTCTCTCTCTCTCTCTCTCTCTCTCTCTCTCTCTCTCTCTCTCTCTCTCTCTCTCTCTCTCTCTCTCTCTCTCTCTCTCTCTCTCTCTCTCTCTCTCTCTCTCTCAAGATGGGAGCACAAGCTGCAGTCGGCCGATCGAAAGAGTCCTAAAGTTCAAACAATACATTATACAGTCGACCTCTACCTAAGTGATAAGCGAAAAAAAAAAAACGATTCTTTGAATAAAAATCGTCCCAAGCAATTTAAATCGGTGGGACGATTTTTACAATTTTTTTTTTTTATCGTACGATTTTTTTTTCTATGGGTACGAAGATATTGAAGCTATTTGTGTTAGCATTTGGAATGCGTACTACTCCCCACTTCATGGGGCAATTTATGTTAGATCCAGAATTCCAAGATAAAAAGCAATATGCAAATCCGAAGGTGGCTAATGGATAAAGGATCATATTGGAGAGGCTTATCCCAGATAGTGCAACTAGAAGACTTATTAGAGATCAATTGTCCAAATACAGGACCGGGAAAAATGCTTCATATGCATGTGCAAATGCCCAAGAGGATAGATTACGTGTTGCTCCTGTGGTGGGAGGACTTCGGTTTTGATGGTCGAGATTTTCAACAATTGGCCATTTGTATACTTAGTCAGACTTGCACCACAAGTTGCCTTGAGCAACTATGGAGTGTGTATGAACATGTATCCTCTAAATAGAGGAACAAATTTGATGTGCAGCATGCTAGTGATCTTGTGTTTGTCATTGCTAATTTGAGGATGCTTCGAAGGACTCGATGCGTGGCAGAAGATCCTTTCAGAGAATGGGAGGTCCAGCAAGGGTCAGACCAAGTGGAAAATGAAGAACATGAAGAAGTAGAAGCCATTGATTGTGTTGCAGAAAATGAGAGTCCCCACTTGGATTCTCCATAATCATTACATTTATCATTTATGTTGTGGTCTCTACATTTATCATTTATGTCCTAGTCAACTACCATATGTAGTCTTTTTGTCGATCGATGGTATATACTATGATCATTGATTTAACATCTTTTTGTTCTCATGATATAACATCTTTTTGGTATGATTCTGAAAGATGTTGATGATTGGCTGCGAAAATCTCTTCCAATGATGCACCAAATGTAAAGCACACCTCCTTCAAGTGTGGTAGACTCCTATGTCTTAAATGCTCCTTGGTTGAGCTTCAACGATAATGAATGATGATAAGAAGTGAACCCAAGCTTGTTATTATATAGCATAGAGGTTGTCTAGCGAAAGCTTTCCTCGAAAAACACAAAAAGCACCAAAAATCATGCGATCACAAAGAAATTTGCAAGAGTTAATTTGCTGCCAATTATGCTTTTGGAGTAGAAACACATTGCGATCTCTCTAAAATAGCCATCAGATAAGCATACGAATGTGCTTTCCTATATGCTCAAGTCTTGAGGAACAAAATAGGCAAATACCCTTTTTGAGCAAAAATTCGGATTAGGACATCCAATGACTGAATCTTACATACCAAATGAAAGCCCTCCTCAAGTACTATCTAATGGGCTAATAAAAAATTTTGGCCTTCTATGACCAAAATTTGGCTAAGTAACAAAAATTAGGGTTGCTGGATTTTAGGGTTTTGTGTTATTCTGACATTGTTTCCAACAATCCCCCCTTCAATGTCATAATGGTATAAGGTTCAATAATCTGCAAAACTTTTGATGTTTGTCTCTGGATAATGCTTTGGTAAAAATATCTGCAACATTCTCACTTGTCGGTATGTAGACTAGCTCAATGTGCTTTTTGGATACCTGTTCTCGAATGTAGTGGTAATGTACCTCAAAAGAGGATTCTTTACAATAGCGATAGCACTGTGACGGTCTGAAAATATCTGCATTCGTAGATGGATTTGAACATCAAGATAACTCAAAATTTTTTGCAACCAAATAGCAATGTAGCACTAAAGGCAACCCTATACTCTGCTTCACTAGAAGATGTAGCAATTGTAGGTTGTTTCTTTGATAACCAAGGGATAAGACAATCTCCTAGAAAAAAACCATATCCACTTGTGCTTCTTCTTAAGTCTTTATCACCTACCCAATCTAAATCTGAAGAACCTTTAAGTAGAAAATACGGCAATCTCGTAAATATCATAGCATAATTGGAAGTTCCCTTTTGATTTGAAAACTCTCATAACTCCTCTCCAATGAATCTTGAGCATACTGCACATGAACCTGGATACTTGAGAAATTGCAAATTGAATGTCAGGACGTGTATAACATAAATAGATGAAGCAACGAACTGCTTGACTATACAAAGTAGCATCAAAAGGTTCTGAATTTGCTTCTGCTTGTAATGACACATTAACATCCATAGATGTTTGCATAGGTTTGGAATTTGTCATCTCAAACCTTTCCAATAATTTTTCAATGTACTTTTGTTGTGTATATAGATACACTCATTCCTGTACATAAACTCAATCCCAAGATAATAATGCAACCTAAATCATTTACATCAAATGTATGCTTAAGTTGTACCTTAAAAAACTGAAGGTATGAATCTTTGGGACTTGTCATGATCATATCATCAACATATATGATAATAATAATCAAAACATTTTTCTCAGCTTAAACATAAAGAGTAGGAGCTGCATTTGAGTTTTCAAAATGTGACTAAACTAACTCACCAACTTTCATTCTTGTGTTGGCTAGTTTTCACCTTAGATGATCTGTCTCTACCTCCATCCAAGCCTGACGAGAGGTTCTGCATGACCTAATTTGGGGTATAATATGCCTCTTGACTCCCATAGCAATATATGAAAGTGCTTGTGCATCCCTTGAATCCCATTTGGATTGCTCTTTTGTAGGAAGTAATTTGGTAGTACCAGAGACTCCAGATGATGAGAGAGTTTCTTCTTCTTCACTAACTTCTTGTTGAGCAGAAATTGGTACAGAAAGTCTTTTAGAAGATGAGGCAACATCTTCTCCTACTTGTCTTGGCCTTTGATAAGTGCCATTGACAATATTCCACAAGTCTTTTGATACTAACAAATTTGTGCTTCAATGGAAGCATGTGGGGCGTCATGCCTAGGGATGTTACTTACCAATTAAGGTATGGACGTGCAAAAGTCAATCATCATTTAAGATTTAGGTGTGGAAGTGCAAAAGCCAATCATCATTTATTGTGATAATCTTAGAAGCATATAGTTAGCACGAAATCCTAGTTTTCATGCTAGAACAAAGCATATCGAGATACATTATCACTTCCTCGCGGAAAAAGTATTAACGAGTGGTATTGATCTTGTTTATGTGAGGACAGATGAGTAGGTTGCTCATATTTTTACTAAAGCACTTGGAGTAGAGAAGTTGAAGAAGTTTCGGAAGATGCTTGTATTATAGGACATGACGTTGAGCTTGAGGGGGAGTATTGAGATATCAAGCTCAACATGTGATGATCAAAGATAACACGTACCACTTTTTCATCTCTCTGACACATATAGTGGTTATGTCGATATATGTTAGGGATACTTTTAGTGAGCTTTGCCAAATTTATCAACCGAGAGTGATGGCACATTTGTTTCTTGCAAACTCACTAATTCGAAGACATTAGGTTTCTTTATGTATTGTTCTTTACATATTGTACATGTTGTATTGTTCTATTAGGTCATTCTTATTCTCTTTATGTAATAGAAGTAGAAGAAGATCATTCTCCCTTGCCTCAATCTATATGTGCTCCTCTCTTTGTGTGTGAGAGTGTGTGAGAGCTCTCTTATCTCCTTTCTCTGGACACAAAGGAGCTTTGACACCTAGCCATGTTGATTGCACAAATATGATGTAACAATAACAAAGAAGACAAAGATTAAAAGCTTCAATTTATGCCATTTGGCTATAAACAAAAATCACAAAGCTAGATTTGCCAAAATCTCCACCAAGTTGAGGTTGGAGGGAGCTCAATATCCACCAAGGGATGAAGCTCGAATACAACAACAATGGGGATAGCCAAGCCCATAAAGCAAACACTAGAAATTCACAACAAAATGCCATAAATGTGTTTATAAAACACTCGAAGAGATCAGATTCACCACCAAGGGAAAAGGGTGGAAAACAAAGGTTAAAAGAGGGTGGAAGGGAAGAAAAAAAATGACTTACAAGCATTGAAAAATGCTAATGTGCATGTAGTAAAAGGCCAAAACCTCCTTCACTTAATGAACAACTTCCACCACAAAAACAATGTTGCCAAAACCTCCACCAAGACCTCCAAATGCACTAGTGACTACCACCACCTCCAAGACGTAAAGTGCTTCCACCAAGACCTCCAAGGCCACCAAGACTTCAAGACCTATGAGTACATATCTAGAAGTAAAAACTAGAAAATATACTCACAATGAAAAGAGTGTGAGATTTAAAATAGTGTGCAAACCATGAAATGGGCAAACTCACATATGAATTTTAGTGAACTTTCTAAGAGCATAGAGTGGGCTCTCAAGCTTTTAACCTCGAACAAAATGAAGACAAGGGCTCCTTCTATAAATTTGGAGAGAGGCTTTTCTAAATACATCCAATGTTTGTACATATATTCAAAGATGAATCCAAGCAAACCCCAAATTCACCTCAAAAAATAAGTGCAACTATAAGCTTGCGGTAGTCTATATACCCATTGACTCCATTATGCATAGTATTGATTAAATACTATGGCTTTTTGTCTAACGTCATTGGTGCCCAATAATGGGTAAAGAACTACGAATAAGTATTGAAGTCTTCTTTAACCAACATGTACAATCCAGATACCAATTTAAACCGATGATTTCAATGTCTTCTTTTTACTATATAGCGCAAGTACACAAAAGTAACTATGTAAAAAAGATCTCAAGTACAATGTATAGAGTGCTACAAAATGAAGATTAACTCATATACAAATGAATACATGATGGAAATGAAAATAATATGTTAATCATCAATCCTCTAACACAAAGTTTTAATAAAGAATGTAGAAGTCCCCTTTTTAACCGATAAGAAGGCTCAACTTATGTACTCAAAACTACTGTGCATAACATGATTCACAATAGCAATGCTACTACAAAAAGGAAACAACTTGTGCAAATGTAGCCATATAAATGAACATGTGAAATGGCAAGAAAATTATATGGTCCCGATGAATACATCAATGCCCGTGTAAACTCCATTTATCCATTCAACAAATAAATGCTACTTATGTTATTTATTCATCATGAATGTGGAAAACTTTAACAGAAATGAATCATGAAAAGATCTACGAAAAAAATGTATGGACCTGTAGATGGAGACAGATATAGCAACATGCAGCATATAAAGAAGCATAAAACAATCGCAATGCAATATGTACCTCAAAAGAGGTAAATGGTAAGCACATCAATAAATGCAATCCTATTACACAGTCAGTCTCTGGACAAAGCCAATGCACCAATATCAAACATAACTAACCTTCTTGTTGGACTGTTCCAACGACTAGAGGTGGACCTGAAGAAGCTGTTACGAACCCTCTAGGACCATCTATCAATGCTGGATTCTGAAAGTGAATCATCGATTTAAGACCACAAGCTGACAATGATATAATGTGTGGTAAGAAATCAAAAATCAGCGCTTTATAATTCACAAGCACGCTATGATATACTTTGAGAAGTTTAGTCGATGTGATGAGAGTTAGCGTCTGAGCTATATGCTTAGAGTCAAAATTTAAGTTAATAAGTTCTTTTCTTTGAACTCCTTAAGAATACAAAGATAGTTGTTTCCTACATGATTACGGGAAAAGCCCAAATCCACCTACCAAAAATAATGCAGATAAAAGCTTTTCATCCGATCACATAACTTTCTAACCCGTACATAAATTGGCTACATACGATAACTTCCCTATTTCTCAGTAGTGTTCCCGATGTCAAACAGTAGGTGTAGAACTATGCCCAGATAGCGTATGCACATAATTATACGTTGACACAGCTCTCAATGTACTGAATCATCATTACCATTGAACTTGGATGCCAGGCACCCGTAATTGAGGCTAGCGCTGAAGACGAACAAAACATAGAGAAATATGAAAATAGACATGCGTAGTGACAAATATATAAAATGACGAGCATTAGCGAAATATCAGTTCGCAGAGCGAAGATCGATAAAAATAATCAAAATGACAACTTCAATTGCTTCCACGTTACAATATCAATGGCATGTCTCAATTGAAACCATGCAGGATTTTTCTGCCTCACGATGTATAACTCAAGTCTGAGGCTCCGACCTACTGACTTATTTGCCACGGATGAAATCATCTAGAACCCCCTAACTATAGTTTTGTGTAGTACCCTCAAACGTGGAAAGCATAACAAATTATTAGTAGCAGCATCCCTGGAACATGCGGGAAGCTAAAGTGAATGCTGATGACATGCCGAACAAATACTTCAATACACAACATGAGACTATCACGGTCATGTCAGGCGTATCGGCATTCAATTTCCAGCCACATGAACTCGTTAGCCAATGAATGCGTACAAGTTGACCTATACTCGGAGGATGTGTGGTAAATGTACAGAAAATGCATTTTCACTTCACATGATACCCCTTCGCATAGAGCCAATTATGCGTGTGATTCACTAGCTTACCAGGATAGTGATGAGTTGCGAGGTAGCGATACCAATGAGGTTGTCATCGGACCATTTTACGGAATTCGGATAAATAGGGGAAGACACGAGCGTAGTAGAAAGGACGGTAAATGAGGACTCCTGTCGTTGCTCTGAATTAAGATCAACCTCCTCTTGCTCGTTCGTTTCGACCTTCCCGGGCACGTCCTCATCCTCTTCAGCCCCATATTCCGGCAAATTTTCACAGAGGAGCGCTGACTCGTCATCTTCATTGAAATCTGGAGCTGGGTGTTCTTGAGGACGGGATACACGACGCCGTCGGACAACTTCCAGTTTTGGGCGCTTTCCCGCCATCCACTGAAGCTGCCTGTCTGTATGCCGGGCAATAAACACGTGCCAAGTTCGACTCCTGAACCCATCAAGAAGAATGCGGAAAATTCCACAGGTGGAATGTCCGCCATAAGCCCTGAGCAGACATTGCCATGTTCTACACCTCTATTTTGTCGATTCCAAGTTATACCCCATAACTTAAGAATGAAGCCCACTCGTTTCGGAGCCTTCTCCACTCAGGAGTGAGGAGCGAAATTAAGCCCGAAATTGGAAATGCAGGTTCTCTTGATTGATATTTTGAAGATCAAGAATGCGTTTTGGAGTTGTCTACATCTATAACTTCATCAATATTGGTAATAAATCAAGGAAAGTGTGACATGATATGTAGAAGTACTTTCGCTTTGTAAGGTTGAGCTAAACGAACATGCCGGCAGAGGGAGTCAGCATGTACATGACTTAGCTCATGCATTCATGGGCGATAAAGGGGAAAGGTGAACCTTCACATCCCAGAATTTGTGCTTTGAAAGGAAATTTGCATTGACTCTAACTCTTTCAAAGTGGGATGTGATATGCAAGGATAGCAATGTGATTCTTCTCACCACTTCATTTGCCACCCACATCTTTGAAAGTGGCATCTCCTCCCCCCCCAGCTCTCTCTTCTCCCAAACCCTAAATCGTGTTAAGGGGTATGCGATTGAGAAAATGAAAGGGGCAACGAAACAACAATAAAGAGAGAGAAAAGACTGTGTGCTCATGTGAGAGAAAACATAATCTTTTTCTTTTTCTTCAATGATACAAGTTTGCTTCTATTAAATTGTCTCTCGGAGTTGCTAGGAACCAACATGCGATAGCAACTCCGAGAGACAACAAGTTAGTGATAAATATGCACTCTCGTTGTCGTTGGGGGTGTTTATCACTAACTTTGGCAATAGGAAATAGTCCAATCCATCTAAATGAGTAGAATAATTTGTGATCCAAAAATATTATCTTACACTTTCCACTTTATTTTTTTACAATGAGTGAATTACCTCTTGTTTGATTCATTCAATGTATGTCTTTGGCCTATAAATGTTAACCAAGGGCATCTTCTCATCCTCCAAGTACTCCATTTGTATTGCTCCTTGAGGTAATATCTTCATCACTTTATAAGGTCGTGTCCACTTAGGTGCCCGTTTAGGAGGTACTCGTGGAGCCTTATGCACAAAGACCAAGGATCCCTCCTTCACTTCATTAGCCCTTAGATAGCTATCATGAATTTGTTTTCACTCCTCTTGGTTTTCTTGTAATCTCCCTCATAGTTGCTTCTTTGCATTCTTCCAATGCTACAAGCCTCATAATGTGAGTGTCAATTCCAATGGATTTGGCTTCAACTTTTGTCTTGATGATGAATTCAAAAGGGTTCAGTGCCTCTTTACCATAGACCAAGAGGAATGGACTCTCACCAGTAGTGCCTCTTCTTGTTGTATGAAAGGCCCAAATTTCACCAATACGAGCTTGCAGCCAAGAGTTGTGATGGTCAAAAACCACTTTGTGCAGTAGCCCAATTAAAATCTTGTTGGAGCTTTCTGCCTGCCCATTTTCTATAGGATAATAGGCACATGAATTCTTGTGGAAAATCTTGTACCTGTCAAAAATGAATTGCAACAAATGATTTATAAAATGTGTGCCCCTATCACTAGTAACTTCTAGTGGGCATCCAAATAATGAGAAAATCTATATGTACATAAACTTGGCCACTGTCATTACTGTAAGAAAAAGGAAAATGTAAGAAAAAGGAAAATGAATGAAGAATAATGACTAAGTAGTGGGCTATTTGTGTAACTCGAATGCCATGTAGAGGTTACCACAACACACATACAAGATCAAGGTTAGATAGAAAGAGAGATATTGCTACTCATGGGAATAACACAAGAGATTTGTTTATAATGGAAAGCGGACTCAAGATGAATAGAAGATGAACTCAACTCAATTCAACTAAAACTCATAACTGTAATGCAATGGAACTCAAACACTAAACAATATATAGATGGTTCTATCCACCCATGCACTCCCTATATGGATCTTAGATGTTGATCTAGATAGAAGCTAGGTGAAGGGCTATAGGCCAACACAATGGGTACTAAAATGGATACCCTAATGGTTCCAAACACTACAAATGATAATCCTACATGGGAAGGGGACCATCCTTATAAGGTCCTCCAAGCCAAAGTCAACCTACCCATGATCTAGGGTCGTGGTAGCTTGATCCATGCCCAAAATAATCTCAACCATTGATCTATGGGGTAAATCCAATATAAAGGTAGGATCAACAACCATTTGTTTGCAACCCTTAATCTTGCTTAATCCACACTTAGGATCAAGTCTAGATCCAATGGCCCACATCAAATAGACCCTTCCCCAATTAAAGAAAGCTACTTTTGTTTCTAGCCCTTGATTTGGGTTGATCCTCACATAGGAGTAATCCCAAATCCAATGGCTTAGAAGTAACCTTCCTAACTATCCATCTACGGTCTACATTAGATTTCACTTGACCTCAAAGCCAGGAACCTACCAATGTCCAATACTCTCACATGGCTTCTCCTCATAATGGGGGCCTTACAAAGAGAGTGTTATGGAACAATGGTGGTGCTACATAAGGGTGAGGCATTGAGCATATCTAACACCCCCCCCTCAATGTCCACCCAAAGGTGAACTACCTTCTTGGCCTGATGCCAAGTCTTCCACGAGGGTGGAGCATTGACCATGTCTAACACCCCCCCTCAATGTCCACCCAAAGGTGAACTACCTTCTTGGACCAATGCCAAGTCTTCGAAGATGTATTTGAAGTAGATCCTTTGTAAGCACTTTGGTGAGGGTACCTGTTGCATTCTTCTTGATTGGATAGCATGCTATTTCAACCATCCTCCTCAATTGTACCTGCTTGTCAACTCTTGAATGTCCATGAGGTCTATTCCCAAGCCTTCTCAAACTTTTGAATGCAAATCTGATATCGTGTATGGTACTCCATAAGTAGATAAGATTATCGAAGACCATGTAACTCCCAATGTCTATCTGTTGATATAATGATCTTAGGGCTTGTTTCATCACATAAAATGCCTTCTTCAATTTACATAATGTGCTCTTTGAATGTGGAGCCTCAAACCATGATGGCTGAGAGACATGTACCTCCTCCTTGAGGTCAACATTCAAAAATTTTTATTTGACATCTAACACAAAAACTTGCCACTTCATCTGAGCTGCTAGCATCACTATGATGCAAATATTGGTCATTAGAGCAAAAGAGTATTGAAAACTAAAACCCTTCATGAGTGAAAGTCCTTGTGACATCAATGTGTCTTGTATCATGTGCTTCACCTGCCTGACCCACTTGGTGCTAGTGACCTCCCATGCTTCATTTTTCATTAAGTTGTCACAATTGGCTTGCATAACCTCCTTCCATGCCAGATCTACAAGTGCTTGATCTTCAATTATTGGCTTCATTACTTCCTTCATAATAACAACCATCATGGCTATAGTGACTATGCGAGTAGAAGACCACTTGTGCTCCTCTATTCTCTGTGATCTCCTTGGTCCTTCTGCCTTCTCTTTAATAGTTGTTGGCATATGATTACTCTGACCATAGAGCTTTTCCTTCACCCATTGTAGTAACAACCAATCTGTATGGGTGCTTTTAGGCTGGTATACGCTTTTCTCACCATCCGATGATGATGCTTCCTCTTGTTCATAGGTAGGGATGACTCTTGGGCTAGGTACATAGTGAATTACTCCTTTGCTTGATGATAAAATGGAAGCTCTTTTCTTGTCCTCCATTGCATGTGGTTGCTCCATAGACACCACATCACGACTCCCTTGTATCTTCTTTGCCTCATGGTCATATAATATGAAATCCCTTTGCTTTTCATTATGACCTAAGAAGATGCATCTCTTGCTTTTTGGTTCCAACTTGTTCTTTCTTTGACCTAGGACAAGAACATAGCACACAATCTCAAAAATTCTAAAGTGTGAGATGGATGGATTCTTACCAATGTAGACTTCATGATGACTTGTTCTGATTTGATGCAGAAAGCCCATGCCTTCCCTCATGCACATTGTTATCTCAATAATGGTATGACTCTTGTATTCCATAATGCCATCATGTTGTGATGTGCGAGGTGTCACTGATTGACACTTTCTCCCTTTGCACTTGCAAAAGCCTTCCAACTCCTCTTATTTGAGCTCACCACCACCTCCTATTCAAAGCTTCTTCACACTTTTCCCTGATTCATTTTCAACAAGTTGTGGTTTTTCTTTAATCTTACCAAAAGCTTGAGCCTTATCACAAAGAAAGTACATCCACATCTTCCTACTATACTTGTCGATGATCACAATGTAGGAAGATCCTCTCAAGGCCTGTTTAGACATCTTACCACACAAGTTAGCACATACCAACACTAGGGGAGCCTTTGACCTACTCTTGATTTCTTGTGGGAATGTCTCTCTGTTCGGCTTGCCCATCATACAAGCTCTACAAGGTTCCTTCATTCCATTCACTGTAGGTAAGTGATGAAGAACAATACCTTGCTTTTGCATCTCCTTCCATATTGTCCCTATCACCATGATGGGTTCTTGTTGAGGCTGCATAGAACTAGATTGACCTATATCATTAGTCATTTGATGAGATGCATCACTGTCTAGCACCCATGAATCTAGAACCAATTCTTCTTGTGTTGAGGAGCATACCACCTTTGCTTTGGCTCCATGTATTGTCTCCTTCTTCACTTCATCTATCCTCTTGACATGACAATCTGCAATTGCATGTCCCTTCCTTTTGCAATGGAAACATTCTCCTTGAATCTTCTTCTTGATACTCCTCCTCTTTGCTTTCTTACCTTTGGTTGAGGAACCACCTTTACTTGATGCATTGTTGGAGAATGTAGCATCTCCATGCCTACTTCCTTGGGCTTTGAGCTCCAAATCCTCTTCCCTTGGTAGTGAATAGAACTCCTCAAGTATCAACGTTTGAGGTCTCACCTGAGTGTTGAGAGTAGTTACCCTTGCATCATATTTTGGTGGAGAATCTTGGAGATGCCTTTGAGCTAGCCTCATGCCATTCTTCTCTATCCCTTCACAAGCCATTCCATCACATGGCTCCTTGATCTGAGTAATGGATGACTTCATCTTCTCTCCTTCTGCAAACTTCTCTGCTTCCAATTGATTTTCTAAATTTTGAATGCGTGTTTGGTTTCTTACCTCATAGTGACTCCTCAATATACTCCATGCCTCACTTGCTTTGGATGTATGTTGAATAAGAGGTAGAATGGATTCCATACAATTGTTAGCTATATAATGTAGTGCATTTGCATTCCTTATCTTCCAAGCTTGTAGAAGCTTTGCATTTGGAAGAATCACCGTACTCGAATCCAATGGGTCAAAGGTAGGTTGTGGCTCTTGCTCAGTCCCTATCACCATCTCCAAAAGATAATAAGAATCAAGGATAATTGTAATCTTGAACTTCCAAAGAAAATAATTTGTATCATCTAACTTGCCTTCACTGAAGGTTGGTGGATGAACCCATAGTGTTTGCATTTCCAAAATCCATTGTACCAACTCCACTTCCAATTCCACCCTTAGATGCTAAAATCTCCATAGTGTTGAAGCCTTTGTGTCCCGTGAACTTGAAGTCTTGAAGCCTTTGCCTCCTAGGAACTCTAGCATTGAAGCCTTTGCCTCCCAAGAACTCTAGTGTTGAAGCCTTTGTCTTGCACAAGCTATAGTGTTGAAGCCTTTTCCTCTGAAGAACTCCAATGTTGAAGCCTTTACTTGCCACAAACTTTGGAGTTGAAGCATTTACGTCTCACAAGCTTGATTGTTGAAGCATTCCTTCCACAAATGCTAGATTTGATTCCTTGGCCTCCACGATTCTGCAATCGTCTATACCTTCATGAGCTTTGATACCATGTAAGCAAAAGGAAAATGAATGAAGAATAATGATTAAGTGGTGGGCTATTTGTGTAACTCGAATGCCATCTAGAGGTTACCACAACACACATACAAGATCAAGGTTGGATAGAAAGAGAGATACTGCTACTCATGGGAATAACACAAGACATTTGGTTATAATGGAAAGTGGACTCAAGATGAATAGAAGATGAAGTCAACTCAATTCAACTAAAACTCATAAATCTAATACAATGGAACTCAAACACTAAACAATATATAGATGATTCTATCCACCCATGCACTCCCTATATGGAGCTTAGATGTTGATATAGATAGAAGCTAGGTGAAGGGCTATAGGCCAACACAATGGGTACTAAAATGGTTCCAAACACTACAAATGATGATCCTACATGGGAAGGGGACCATCCTTATAAGGTCCTCCAAGCCAAAGTCGGCCTACCCATGTTCTAGGATCGTGGTAGCTTGATCCATGCCCAAAATGATCTCCACCATTGATCTGTGGGATAAATCCAATGGTAGAAAGGTAGGATCAACAACCATTTGTTTGCAACCCTTGATCTTGCTTGATCCACACTTAGGATCAAGTCTAGATCCAATGGCCCACATCAAATAGACCCTTCCCCAAGTAAAGAAAGCTACTTTTGTTTCTAGCCCTTGATTTGGGTTGATCCCCACATAGGATTAATCCCAAATCCAATGGTTTAGAAGTAACCTTCCTAAGTATCCATCTACGGTCTCCATTAGACCTCATCTGACCTCAAATCCAGGAACCTACCAACGTCCAACACTCTCACATGGCTTCTCCTCATAATGGGGGCCTTACAAAGAGAGTGTTATGGAACAATGGTGGTGGTGCTACATAAGGGTGAGACATTGAGCATATCTAACTCCCCCCCTCAATGTCCACCCAAAGGTGAACTACCTTTTTGGCCTAATGCCAAATCTTCCATGAGGGTGGAGCATTGACTATGTCTAACAAAAGTGCAATCAGAAGTAGCCTTAGCTTCTACCCATTTAGTGGAATAGCATGTGGCCATCAAAATATACTTTCTAATACCAAGTTGACCTAATGGACTGATGGGTCCAATGAAATGGAGACTCTACCATTCAAAAGGTTGCCACCCAACTGAAATGACTAATGGTTGAAAATTTAGCCTTTTTGGTCTAGGAGCACAACTCTAACACATGTCACACTCTTTGGAAAATATGATAGCATCCATGTAAATATAAGGCCACCATAATCCCTTGTGGAGGATTTTGTGTGTCAAGCCCTCTCCCTTAAGATGCCCTTCATTGTGTACTACTTCAAGCAAAAAATTTACTTCCTACGGATAAACACACTTACACAAAATACCATCTAGGCAATATTTATACGACTGACTATTTATGAGTGAAAATGATTTTGCTTTAAATAGTAATTTCCTCTTCTCTAATGGAGTCATGTTTATAAGGAATTTTCAAGAAGTGAGAAATTGCAAAGTTTCATCATACCAATCAATTTGAGCCTTTACAAGAAAGAGATTGTTATCTATGGTCTCATCATTAATATGTGTTGGCGTTTCACTCATGGCTATCCTTGACACCTTGCCTGCCACAAGGAGGCCATTTGGATATGATGCATTTTCAAATTCTAGAGCCATTCCTTGTCATGAAGGGGTTTGCAAATTCAAGGGATCCTAGAGTCATATTCTTGAAAGAGTAGTATCCACCACTAAACCCTTCTACCTACTCTAGGCTTATTAATTAAATACTTTAGTGGTTGATGGTCGATCAGGATAATGAAATGTATGCCTACAAGATAGTGCCAAAACTTTTGAAGTAAATACAATAGCCAAACCTTCTCTTTCTGTAGTACCATAATTCTCTCCACTTTCATTAGTAACATGCTTGCATAAGTAATAGGTTGGTCCACCTTGTGTGTGGATTGTTGTGCAAAAACTGCTCCAATTGCATGAAGAGTGGCATCTGTATGCACATGGAACTCAAGTGATCAATTAAGAATAGTTAAGAGTGGAGGAGTATATAACCTTATTTTTAGCTCACTAAATGTTTTTTCTACTTCAAGAGTCCAAGAGAAAGGGATCTTCTTGCTTGTAAGCCTTGATCGAGGCTTAACTATTTTCAATTGCATTTGTATAAATCTTTTATGGTATCTTGCATGGCCTAGAAAACTTTGCACTTCATTAGAGTTCATGGAATGGGCATAGAAAGAATGGTAGCTACCTTAGCCATATCAACAAAAGGATAAGCTAGCTTCTTTCACACTTAGGTTATCCTTGAGCTTCTTTGTAGTTAGAAGGTTCTAGGATTTGTTGATTTCAAGAATTACACCCAAATGTATCGGAAGTGATCATCTACTAAAAGAAAGAAGTAAGTGATCTACTGAGAGACGGGATGTTCAGTGGTCCACAAAGGTCCATGTGGATAAGGAGTAAAGGGTTCCTAGCTCTTGTCGACACTTGCTTTGGAACGAGAGCCCTATGTTGCTTGCCTTGAGTGCAAGCCTGGCACACATCATTGAGTTACCCAAGCTTAGGCAATCCTTTCACTACCTGTGATGAAGAGATTCTTGGTAAATAGGAGGTGTGGCCATATCTTTGGTGCCACAAACTAGATAGTGATTCTTTGGATATAAAACAAGATAATTTATATAATTTCTTCTCTTCAATGCCTTGAGCTATTATGTCTTTCATATGAGGATCAATGACTTTGATGGAGGTGATCAAACAACACTTGTTTGTTATGATCGGTAATTTCTTTTACTGATAGTAAGTTCGTGCATAAATTGGGAATAAATAACACATTTGAAAGTGACTTGTATTCCCCTTGAGCGTTGGTGATCTGTACTTTGCTTTTTCCTAAACTTTTGTTATTTCCAAGGTATACTTCACTTGTGTGCTCTTCAAGTTCTTGAAAATAATCTTTATCTTTACACATATGCGAGGTCGCTCCACTATCAAATATCCATTCGTAAGGAGCTATATGTAACTAGAGCATTTGCCTCGGTAGAGATAAAGAGTTCTTCACGAGCAATGGGACCTATGATGCAAAGGTTTGGATGAATGGTTGGAACTAGAAGCCTTCGAGGTCTGTTTCTTCTTATAGCAAAATTTCTCTAAATGGTATGTTTTTCCACAGAAGTTACAAGTATACTTCTTGGAGGAAGTAGTCTATCCTGACTTGGGTCCATTGCTCATATGATGAGTAGTATTTTTGTCTTTGTTAAAGGGACCTTTGATCTTCATTGAAGTCTCTTGGGAGGAGGTCGACTTAGCTCGCGAGTCATGAAGGAGAAGAAGACTATGGACTTCTTCCCAAGTTATAACTTGCCCTTGATTGTACAAGGTCGTTACAAAGGTTTCATACAGCCTAGGTAGTTTGTTAAGTAGCCTGATGGTCATATCTTCATTGGAAATCTACCAGCCACAAAGTGCTAACTTGCATTGATAGTCTTCAAACTGAGCTATGACTTTTGTGATTGTATCTTGCAGTCGAATAGTTAGATTATGGAATTCTTCTTCTAAAGCATAGATCTTCGAGGGTGTTTTATCTTCATATAAGGTCGCTAAAGTATCCCAGGCTTCTTTGGATGTTTTACATGTCGTGATGTGCCCTTTAGTCAATTCATCACAGGTGAGCAGAAGTTTATCTAATGCCCTTTGATCATTAACATTCCAGATTTGCCAAGATTCTAGGTTGTTGGCATTATTGGGTTCAAGTTTGGATCTATCTACTAAATCGTGAAGGAGATTAGTGTACATATATGCTCTCATTTCATCTTTCCAAAGGTTATAGTTTTGAATAAACTGGCCATAGATGAAGTGGTAGCTTCACTCTTTGTCATTGCAAAGTTTGAGTGAACTTGAACTCCTAAAGAAGTGAGTTTGTGCTTTGCAAGAGGAAGTGTCGAGTGTTTAAAAACACTTTCAAGGATACTTGTGTGCTAAGGAATTACGTGAAAGTAATCTCAAACTTTGGAAAGAAATTGAAAGGCTTGGCACCACACATGAAATCCTTGGAGAGGGGGGGTTTGGAATAGCCCTACACGTTGGGCACTTTGGAGAAATGAGACGAATCGACACGAGAGAAGGGCTTAGAATAGCCCGCTGCACAAAAAGTCAAAGTTGGGGGCTTAGAGTAGCTTCCCAAGGCACACACACAACACTTCTCGTTATATTTTGAGTTACAAGGATTTGAGGCACTTAGTGCCAAATAATGGTAGGGCAACTAAGGGTTGGACACTTGGAACAATACAAAGATAAAGCCTTGTACTCAATGAATGTCAAAGT
Source organism: Ceratopteris richardii (assembly GCA_020310875.1). Classification (NCBI taxonomy): domain Eukaryota; kingdom Viridiplantae; phylum Streptophyta; class Polypodiopsida; order Polypodiales; family Pteridaceae; genus Ceratopteris; species Ceratopteris richardii. The sequence goes on from CM035428.1 coordinate 7,927,751, forward strand.
GAACCAAGTAATGGGGCCGAATATTCATAGAAGAAATACAAAAGGTCTCCTTTTTTAAAAATATGTCCAAAACCAAGTGATGTTCTTGAGAGATAAGAGTGCACGCATTTGTGGAAGATAATGCCAACCTAAAGAACACTATCGATTTGGATATACTCCCGTTGAGGTCTCCACTTATGATGCATGAATTTTCATTGATGAAGTAACTTATGACCCATAGGCATTCAAACGTGATAATGTGTTTCCGTATAGAACCACATTGTACAAAACGTGACATCATAGATAAGTCATCTAGCATTGTGAGCATTACAACTCATTCAAGTGCACTATTAAAATTGAGAAAACATCAACTACAGGTGTCGCACATCCGTGAGTTTTCTCTCCAATCTTTGTTTTTGTGCGCAGAAGAAGCTAAGTATAGAAATCTATCTGCAAAACATTTAAGTGACCACGTTGCAATAGATACAACATACCCAAAATTGTCTTAGGCCGTTAAAGCAGCTGGTTGGGCCTATTGCCTCTTGAGGCGAGGGCGAGGGTTCAATCCATGCTGGCCACATGTAAGGGACATATATAACCTGGAATGATGAAGCATATGGTTGATGTGCCATCGTTTGACTAATCCTGCGGTAGTTTTGACCGCCGTTCAACCCAGTTTTGTAAACCCCTCTTCTTGTGGGATAAGGGGGGTCCCATGGGTACTACGCCCTTCCTTGTACAGTTGCAATTTCAAAGTTAAAGTCCAAGGGAGTAGGCCTCGGCTGAACCTCCATTTAAAAAAAAAAACATATCCAAAATGCCATTTAACAAACTGTGTAGATTTAGCCTTGACTTCATCGATCATGTTAGTTCATCGAATAAGGCCGGAATCTATTGCTTTGAAATCACTTTTGAATGTCAGCACACCATAGCGATGTTGTATCGGCCACGGAGACCCACGTTGACCTAAGAATAACAAAATCGAGCTCACAGCCGCTCTCTCTTACGGGGGGCACATGAAGCCTCGGCGACCCGATATCCGATCATTTAAGCACTTTTCTGCCAGCGTGGAGATGGATGGGTGCTAAGGTGTCAGGTGAGGCATAGGGTGACCCGAACGGACTGGCGCCTTCGGGCGCCAGTCCGTTCGGGTCACCCAAGGCTTTAAAAAATTTGGATTAACAATAAAAAAGTAGACTTGTTATCCACCATTCATGGTGGATGAAATTCCATTGCAACATCATTGCTCCTGGCATTATCCAGCGCTCATGGCGGATAAAATTCCATGGCGCACACAAAGAAAAATACCTAACGTTAAAGCATGCCATGAATCGGGTTGTTCTCGATGATTTAATTTCATGATTTATTTCATTTATTCGAGTTGCGCTGAATACTGAAAAGTTTCATGATTTATTTCATTTTTGAATGCTCTCGATGAAATTGAAAAATGAAGTGGATTTGGGTCATATTTGCATATAAAATTGAAAAATGAAGTGGATTTGAGTTATATTGGCATATTAATGTTGGTAAGAAGAGTGTCTCTTTTCTAGCATTTGCAAATCTCGACGGATATTTTGATGTCAATGTGTAGTAGTAGTAGTTATGATCGATATTTTGATGTTAATGTGTGGTTGATGAATGAACAATATTAAGTGCATTAGTTGGTGAATAAAAGACTGTTTCGAATTAAGCATTTCAAAGTGAAATAATTTATGTGCTTTTTAATTCTGGTCATCGGAAGTTAGATTATTGCCATGCATGTGCCCATAATTCGGGTGACCGGAGTTCACCGGATCTAACTTACATGTGCCCTTAATGTTCCATTGGGTGACCCAAAAACTGTAATCCGGTCACCCTAGAAAACTTGCATGTGCCCTCCCTATCTGTCTGTCTCTCACTATGGATGGCGATGCCGAAGTACACACTTGCTCAGCTGGCAGTCGGGGCAGATGAGGCATGCTCTCTCTGTGTTGATGAGAGATGGAAATAGGTTCGCTGTTGTGTGAGGTTCAGGGCTGAAGTCGGGATCGTAATTGAATGGCCGCCTGACCGGATGGTTGGAGCAGTCCGAAGATGGCAGAGTGCAGCTGGTTGTCATTCTCAACTATGTGCAAATGAGATGGTCATCTGCTCGAGTCCTTCAATACTTGAGTGCGACAATGTGCATCTGGTTGTTCTCGGCTATGCCCAAGTGAGATGGTCGCCAGCTTCGCAGATGTCCAACATACTAATGGTCTCCTTCTCTCTCTTTCTCTCTCTGTCTCTAGCTATTTTTGAGCGAAACTATTCGAGTTGTATAGCTGCCCAACCGGACGCACTTGTTGCCTTGTCGGATGCACAGAGATGTGGTGTGGAGCGGCTACTAGAGAGAGTACAATCAAATATGCACAGAGATGAAGCTGGCACAGAGTCATTTCTTGCTCTCAGGATACAGAAAAAAACATCGAGCTTCGTTTCTCTCTCTCTCTCTCTCTCTGTGTCAGAGAGTAGGTTGTGCCCCATCGACTTGTGTTCTCATTGCCACCCGTCTCTGCATGTCCACCATAGCGTCTGCACAAGTGTCATTAAGTTCTGCTGATAAAGAACAGAGGCGCCGCTAAGATTAATCCAAATGCCACAAATCTAGCACAAAACAAGAGCTTGGCTGATCCTTCTGAGTGCAAGATAGATGCAGCTGATCTTTTCAATCAAAGGTAGAGATATGCAATGATATTGACCATGTGGGCTTCAAGGAGAGGCTTGTACTCTTGTGCATTCGGATAGAACAGTTTTTCCTTGAAGTTTAATTTGAAAGCACAATAGCAAGGCTTCCAGATGATGGCATTGAGCCGTGAGTGTTCCAAAATCTATGCTAATGTCTACCATACAAAGCAAGTTGCAACACTACTCACAAACATTGAGAGATATCACTAATGCCGTAAAGATCCAAAGAGTGGTCACGTAATGTCACAATATAATTAATTAATATGTTTTGACTCGAAGAACTTCATAGGAAAATGAGGGTAAAAGTGTACCAAGAGGCATGCAAAATAGTGTTTATAGACACTATTAATGATGATGAGATTGGATATTAACTCGACTTCAAGAGCACATAAATGATGTCAACCAGCAAATGTTGCCACAGAAGGGGATGTGTGGGAGGGAAAATGGGGTAAAGAAGTACAAAATGTGAAGAGAATGGTGAAGAAGAGGGGTGGAAGGGTGGGCAAATGGGCAAAATGAGTCCTAAAAGTTGATGGCAAAAGGCTTCTCTCAATGAGGAGAAAGCACACCACCAAAGTAAAGCACCAACACCACCAAAATCACTAGCAAATGCACCACCAAGACCTCCACCTAACGCTCTGATACCATGTAGAGGTACATGTGTGGAAGCAAAATGAAATGAAGAGTGTACTCATAAAAGAAAGAGTGTGTGAGACTCAAAATGAGTAGATCATGAAATGGGTAAACTCATGTGGATTAGAAACGAGCTTGCCAAGAGCATGGAGTAGGCTCCTCAAGCTTCTAACCAAGTAGAAATGGGGGGACAGACCCACCTTATATAGATTTGGGATCTCTAAAGTACATTTCATGTGGGATAATTCCCCTAAAAGGAGAATGAATACAATGGTAGAAGTGAATGGCAAGGCACCCAAATACAAAGGAAATACAATGGAAATAAAATAGAAATGGAATACCTCCTGGATAAAAAATGGAGATGCACTCATGTGGATACAAAATGAAGATGATGTAGGAGCAATCATGTCATCAACAGTTTTCAGCTCCTAATTGCCTCGAGTATATTCACCAATTTTTTTATGATTATGAGATTCTGACTTGAGGAGTGTTGATGAAGCAAAAACTTTCTCTCATTCAAATTGTTGGAGTTTGACACCACAAGGAATACGGGCGCATAGCGATGGTTAACATGACACAATTTCATTGCTATATAATTGCATAAAGCATCACATAAAGCATCGAGCACGTGGCATCGATTAAATGACAAAAAATTCGACGTTCCTATCGGCATGTGGAGCGATGTGGATTGCGACGGTAACACCAAGCATCGCCAAAGCGACGATAACAAAATAGTGTCGCATAAGCGACGATAAATTGTGTCGCATAAACTATGATAAAAACTATTGCTTATGCGATGCCATCTGGAGATGGATATACGACGGTTTAGCATCAGTTACACGATGGTTTTTTTACCAATAAAAATAAAAATGTTGGAGGCTCTTCGATCGGCATCTACACACATCTGATCAAAGAGCTCTCCAACATTCACAATTGTGCTACGCTTAGGAGTTGAAACAATTGCTTGCTGAATTGTTCTTTTGTCTAATCTCTATCTTATTGTCTCTCTCTCTCTCGCTATTTCTCTCCTTTCTACCTCTTTCTCTTTGAATTATCTCTCTCTCTCTCTCTCTTTATTGCAGGTTATTCAATAAGTTAACCAAGCAAAAAATATGGCTAACTATTGTAAATACAATCTCCATTCTTTGTATATCATTTGAATTGTGTTATTTTCATTAATTAGCATATTCACACTTATTGATATGCACATATACACTTATACATGAAGGTGCACGTTCACACTTATACACATATATACATGCAGATACACACATACATATACACACACATACATATGCACATACACTTACACATACACATGCATATGCACAAACATTTCTACAAACACATAAAAGGACTTGCATGCATGCATTATTGCATATACACATACACATGCACACATTAACACATACTTAAATACATGTATATGCACATTCACATGCATGCACATTCACATGCATGCACATACACATGGATGCAAATGGAAATGCATCCACATGCATGTTTCATACATATACACATGCATATACATACACTTGTATATGTTTATACACATACACATACATATGCACATATGTACATATACACACATACACATATATATGCACATACATACACACACATACACACACATACACACATACACACATACACATGCACATACATACATATACACATATACATGCACATACATGCATATACACATACACTTACACATATACATGCACATACATACATATACACAGATATACACATGCACATGCACATGCACATACACATACATACACATATACACTTACACATGCACATACATGCATATACACATATACATATGTACATATATACATATACACACATACACACATATCCATACACACACATACATGCATACATACATACAAAATACATGCACACATAAACATATATACATACACACATACACTTATACATACATACACACACATACACATACCCACACACACATACACATACCCACACACACATACATGCAAACAGATACATATACATACATGCATACATATACACATATACATACATACATAAACACACATATACATATCCACACATATATACATACACACATACACATGCATGCATATATGCACACTCATACAAAATACATGCATTTATACCACAAGAATGTGTATTTGTGTATATGTGAATATGTGTGTATGTGTATATGTGAATGTTTATGTATGTAAATAATCAGATTATTAATATCTAATTCCATTATTTGCAGATTTCGATCAATCAGATGGAACTCCACCACCGTCTCCTAATCATGCAAGAACTATCTATTATAAGTATATAAAACTTTTAATTTTAAATATATTTGATAGATACATAACCAATATATGTTTTTTTATTGTTATAATAAAATTTTGATCAATCAGAGGGCACTCCAACACCTCCTACCCATGCAAAGACTTCACATGTGTCCTCCGATAGGAATTATGATGAATTTTACTATCAAGAGCATATTATATGTTGGTGTAAGTTTTGATATGGCACGTATCGAAGACCACAATTGGAATGTATTGAATATGAGGTAGAGTATGGTACTTTTGAGCATGGACCACCACCTGGTCAACGTGATTATGCTTGGGTATGTATTCTTTCTATAAATTAATATCATTATTTTATATTAAAACCATATACAAAATAAAATTATTATTGATATACAAGAATATTTGCTCGATGATGACGATGATGATAATAATTCTCATACTCATAATGCTAATATACCTCGTACATATCATGGACTTGCTTTTAATCAATTATGGTAGAAGAAGATATGGAGGATGGAATAGAGGACCACTTCCTTTAGATGGAGAGGTTTTTAACTTTTGGGGTAATCGCTATATGATTGCTCCATCCACTATTACTAGTGGTGGTCATGGTCTCTTTATTGTTGAGGATTTGTATGTGCCTCTAGACTCTGAAGTCACACTTATGTCATTTTGTGGTCCTATATATGGATGGGGAGATTGGCATCGACTTGCACGTTATGTTCAAAGCATGAGTAGTTATGGAATATGCTTGAATGCAGCGTCCTTTACTAGTAGAGGGATTTCACATGCAGAAAATGAAAGATTATATATTGATGGAAGGTCTTACACGCATGGAAATATAGGAGGTTTAATAAATAGTAGTCGAGGGTCACATAATAGTTAAGGACTAATTGTATATTTGAGGAGCTTGAAAATAGTCATGAATCACCTTACATGAGTAGAGATGTAGCAAGATACATAGTTGTCAATGCTATTATTTCATTACATGTTGGTGATGATTTATTAATGAATTATGGATGGCATGGACCTCCAAGA